>PVKA01006868.1:0-80981 GCA_004027165.1 Ctenomys sociabilis | reverse complement strand
ACGCTGAGCCAATGACTGAGTCCGGGCATAGGGGTGCACACATGCAATCCCGCTGCCAGGGAGGCTGAAAACAGAGGAGGATCACTATGAGTTCCAGCTGTGTAGTGAGAACCTGCACGGGGGGGGGAAAAAAAAAAAAAAAAACCACCTGAGTTCTGATTACTTTTAATTTCATTATTTTTATTAAGAACTAGAGGCTTAGGGTCAGCCAGATAGCTCAGCAGACTAAAGCACCTGCTTAGGCAGAGCACAGTAGTCAGGGTTCAATCCCCAGCCTGCCCTGCCGGTCACCCCCCCCCCCAGGGCATACTTAGCCAGAGATTGAGACTGGGCAGACGAGGGCCATATCACCCTGAACGCACCCGATCTTGTCTGATCTTGGAAGCTAAGCAGGGGCAGGCCTGGTTAGTACTTGGATGGAAGACTGGGCAATTGAGACTGGGTGTGGTGGCAGGTGCCTGTAAATCCAGCTCTTGGAAGACTGAAAACAGGAGAATCACTACAAATCCAATCTGTGTAGTGAAACCCTATAGACTCTCTAACAAATACAGTATCTCATGATTAGGGCTGGTAACCAATGACTTTTAAAACTTCTTTACTAACTGTATCTTACCGACTATGAAAAGAAAAAAATCATTATAAGGACTATAAATACCTTTCCCCCTGAGAACATTTCCTTATTTTGTTTCTCCAAACTGTTTTAATAACTATTAGCAAAGGTCAAAATAGGAGGTTGATGAATAGTTCTTAATAATAAAATTTATAAAACAAATGATATAAAATGCAATCTCAATTAAAATACTAGTTTCTGAAATAAAAACCAATTTAACTTTTTAACTACTACCATACATTTTTGTAATTTCAAAGCTTAAAACATCAATAGATTTTTGAAATGAAAATTGAAGAAACTAAAAAGCCTTCCAGTAATAGTTTGTTTGCAATATATTATAAATGCTAAAAAGACTCAAATACCTATCCAGTTTTTATGAAAAAAAAAAAAAAAAAACAGAAAAACCTTAGAAAACATAAAGGCCATCTTAATTAAGAGGTTAATACGGCTTTCTCAGTAAATATTAGTGAACAACGCTTTAAAATTGAAAACTTGTATTTAATTCAATCAAAATGTGAGACTTAAAGTACAAAAGTTGCACAGTTAAACGTCTGAAATGCTACTTGACTAAGAAACTAGTAAATTTCTAGGGCTATGGCACTCAGATCTTGCCTATCTTAAATGCTAGCAGGGTCAGGCCTGGTTAGGATTTGGATGGGAGAAACCAGCACATTTTTACTTCACAATTTTTTCCACTTGTCGACTATCCCCAGGAGAAATGACACAACATGCAACACAAAGCAACATACTAAAAATCTGAGTGCTAACTCTGTTCAGCCATGCGGAGTTTCTTTTCAAAGATAAAATATGAAAGGAATACTGTAATAATCAGGTGGGGGTAAAGAATAAACAATATTAACCATGAATTGTTAAGTATGAAAGAAGAGAAATGTATAGATAGGAATCTGATTCCTTGTTTCATCAGACCGCTTTGCTGCTGCAGTGTTGCTTAAATTTGTCCTTACAAAAAAGGGGAAAAAAACAACAGGACACTCAATGCTCACCAGTCTCTTACACCTCACTTTTTTTTCCACAAAGACAACTATAGTATAGATTAGTGATACTTAATTTGACTTCTTTATCTAATGTCTGCAATAACAAGGTACTTATATGTCCAAGAGATTGGCCCACAGGTCGCTAAACTGTGTGCACAGCTGACTCTCTTCTGACACAAACGTCTGGGCAAATTTGCAAGTGTAATTATTCAACAGGCCTTCAAAGATAGAAACCAAGATTTAAAAGTAGTGTCATATGTATGCTTATGAAAGCTCAAACAGAGAAAGGTACTGTTTTCTTCTCAAGTGCCACAGAAATTTCTACTCCTCTAACTTATATATGATTTAACATATAAATTAAGTACATTCATCCCACTTTTGAAGTTTTCCATATAGTGCAACAGCCTCAAATGTGAAATTCTGCATTTTATAGTAGATGGGCAAATAATGAATATTTGACACAAATTAAAAATGAAAATTATCTATTTGACATTAGCATACTGAATATACCATTCTAAAAATATCACTATGACAATGTATTTGTCAAAATAATAATTCAAGACTATTTGCCTCCATTAGCAACTTTTATTTATAGAATCCTTCATTTACATCTTTTTACATATACAAAATTTCAAATACATTTAAGTCGTAAATTGTGATTAAAATTGACTACATAATATCTAAGCTATATAAACAATGACTCTAATCTCACATCTTAGGAGACACGGAAGAGAAATTTTGTCATAGCAGTTATCATACGCAAAGATTCCATCTCCAATTTGAATTAGCCATAAGCGCACTGACAGTATAAACAATCAAACTTCTTTCTGGCTGATTCTAATTTTTACTTGCCAATTATTTATCTTTGTGTTTAATATTTCATGTATAAACTCTGCTCATTTTTTAGGATTATGTTTTAGTAACAGTTGTAACTTTCAGAAGAATCTCCAACTTCAAAGCAGATAGTGTGGATCTGAAGGATTTAATTTTGAAGTCTCTCAATCTGTTTGTTTCCTCATAGAAAATCATAGATATGGACAATACACCTGATAAAATACACACACACACACACACGCACGCACTCACGCACGCACGCACATACTCAGAGCAATATACTCAGGGAAAGGCACATAAAAATGACAAAAGGGAGAAGAATAAAGCAGAAAACTTATATAAGGACAGCTGGAAAAAATATTTTCTATTATAGAAGGAATGTTAAACATCAAACACATCAGTAATTACTTGAACACAGGAAAACTTATCTCTTTCATATCTACTCAAATACCGTCTTATCTAAAAAGGCATATTAATCACTCTACTTAAAACTGAAACTTTATCCACTCCCATCACCTAGCTTCTCTATCCTCTTTTTTCTCCATGCATTTATAATAATATTATAATACAAACTCATTTATTTTTCCTCCTTAACCTCCAATTGTCGGAATATGAGCTCCTCAAGAGCAGTCCTAACTTCATTCATTGCTGGATCTTCTACCAGAGCTCACTTCTTGGCCTATATATATTATGTGCCAATATCTACTCAACATAAGAATAAAAATGTTCACATATACTTAAATTTGTTATAGAAATTAAAGGCCACCTCTTGAGTTTAGAAAGTTAAAAATGACTTCATAATCACTAGTAAATTTAGAAAATTCAGTACCTTAAGAAATCATACAAAATGAAAATACACTTATTAAAAAGAGACTTTGGTGGGTACAATTATATGTACCATAATTTACTTTAGCTGGTTGCCTATTGTTGATCATTTCACATATTCCTGCTTCTCACTATTATGGCTAGGGCTATATCTATTAAATTTATAATTTTTTAAGACTTGACTATTGCTATCTTTATTTTCTGAGGTAGTTTTATAATTTTCTTTCCTATCTATAACATCATGTAATATATGTGGGAATTTTTGCTTTGGTCACCTGATGCAAGTATTTTTATCTTTTAGCTTTACTTATGGAGCTCTTTATAAAAGTATTTTGTATATGTAGTCAAATTGTTCCCTTGCTTTATAACTTCTTCTCTTTATATTATGCTGCTCCTACCTAGGTTTGTATAAATGTTAATCTATAATACCCTAATTTCCTAAAAAATAAAAAAAATTAAAAGGCTACATGGATTTATGGACAGCTCCCTATAAAAACAAGATTTTCAGGATAAAGTCTACAGTAGATATTAAATCAGATGTAACCTTTTCATAGTACAACTCGAACTGAAATGTCACAAATATAACCTGAGATCTAATTACTATACTAATTCCATTCTTATGCCACCAGTTACCTTGCTAAATTTGGAAGAACTGATCCTGAACTTTTAACATCCCAGTGAGTATAGTGAAATTAGGTATAAAAAGAGAAGTTCAAACTGTCTGGAATATTCAAATACCCAAAGTAAAGTTTTCATAACAGTCCACATTTCTCCCATGGTGAGCAGCAGTAGAAATCTCTATACCCTGCCACAGCTACAAGAAAAAAGGTGCTAGATCCGATGAGGTATTCCTTAACACTAAAAATATCATAGGCAAATTCAGAAACACAGACAGGTATACAGGGACAAACAAAATTCATGTATGTGTACACAATGAGGTTATCAAGTGTCATTTGAAAAGAAGAAGAAAAAGCTTCACAGGGGTCAATCTAAATGTACAACTAACTAGACATTGTATTTGACAAAACATGCAAAAGTCATAACATTAAATACTTTAAATAAAAGAAAATAAATCCAACAGCAATAATAAAATTGTGGTATTCTAACAGTCATTACCAAAGCATGGCTTCACAAAACTATTAAATAGTTAAAAGTGTTTTCGGGAGCCCAGTGCTTGGTGGTGCACACTTATATAATCCCAGTGCTGGAGAAGCTGAACTGCAGGATAGCACTACAAGTTCAAGCTGCATAGTGAGACCCTGCACTAATTAATTAATTAATTAATTAATTAAATGTGTTTTCTGGAATTAAATTAGAAGAAAAACAATGTAAAGCCAATGAAGAATTATTCACTGAAGGGTAGGGGAGATGGCTCAGTGGAATAAGCGCTTCCCTGGCAAGCACAAGGGCCTGAGTTCAATTCCTGGTTCCAACAAAAAAAACAAAGAAAAGAATTATTCACTGATTACTTATAATAGGAAAGGAAACTGGATCTCACACCGAGTTGAAAAATCTATTAAATAATCTTCTGCTTTGAGGAAGCTTATAATTTGAAGAGATTACACATTCAAAAATAAACAAAAATCTCAATTATAATTTCCAGCCAATAGCAAAGATAAGAAATTAAGAAAATCATTACAAATAAAAGAACCAAGTTAGAAAACCACTCCAACTTTTACCAATACCTTTAAGCCAGTTTCCCAGGGCTTCACACATGCTAGGCTAGCACTCTTACACTGAGCTACATTCTTAGTAAAAAAACTAACGAATGGTTGTAAACAGGAATTCAAATAGGACAGAAAAAATATTCTAAATAGGAAAAAAGAATAATAACCATGATTTTGATAAAACAATGAAATCAGACAATAATTGCAATTATTATTTACTGAGCCTTTAATATTGGTATATTGCTGTTTTTGCCTTGGTCATACAATGTGACCTTTGCAACACTCTTGAGAGTTGATTTTATTGATCCTATTTTAGGGCTAATAGACTTGCAATTCAAATTCACAAATTTTAAAGCTTATACTCTTAAGAAGTACATAGTACCATAAGCCAGGCTGGCCAGACAAGAAGTTACAGGGTGGTAGATAACAATATATTTATTTTGCTTATTCAATTTGAAAATGGAAATGAAAACTATTAGCAAATGTGTTTTGTGGCATATTATGGCACTAAATAATTCTTACATGATTCTGATGAACAGATAATGACAAATTCTGAAAAGTTCCGACCCAGAGAAACAAAACTCTGAGTTGATTTTAAAAGCCTAAAGAGGACTAGGGAGACAGCTCAGCAGTCTAAGCCCCTACCTAACAAGCACAAGCCCAGGTTTGATTCCCAGGACTACATGCCATGCCAGCCTAAAACCCTGGGCACGCCAGGTCAGCCATGGAACCAGGCGTAGTGGCTCACACCTTTAATCCCATTGCTGGGAAGGCTGGGATAAGAGGATCACTACAAGTTCAAACTGCAAAGCAAGATCCTGTATCAAATAAACAAACTAAACATTTTAAAATTTTAAAAAATAAAAGCCTAAAGAACCTTATTTTCAGACTTTTTTTACTCCATAACAAAATAACTTGGACAAAAATAATCCAGATTGTAAATTTATATGATATTAAGCCTACATTCCATATTTAAAATTCTTTCTCATTGTCAAGTATAGCAGTCTAGCATTTAGTTACTCTAATAACTCAATGTCTATATTCAAATCTCAATTTAAGAGCTGAACGTATTTAGTACATTCTGTTCATCTAAAATGTAACTTCAATATGTATATTCTCTCTTCTAATTTAAGGAATAGTATATATATCAGCACATCAGAAATAGTTAAATTTTGGGCCAGGGAGATGACTCAGTGGAATAAGCACTTCCCTGGCAAGCACAAGGGCCTCATCCCCAGTTCTGTCAAAAAAAAAGAAAAGAAATAGTTAAATTTAAATTATAAGGATGCCTTTCCTACTCAATTTATTCATCAATAGAAAGCAAAAGCAATGTAAAACATATCGTGAATCTACTAATTCATATGAAATAGTAACATAACATTTTTAAAAATTCATAAAAAAAATAGTAATAATGATCAGGTATGGTGGTAAACACTTAGAAATCAAGCTACTTAGAAGGCTGAGCCATGAGATTGTGAGTAGAAGACTAGCCTGGACAATTTAATAAAACTCTGTCTCAAAATAAAGAGCTGGGCATGTAACTGTGGCAACTCACTTGCATACCAGGTATGAAGCCCTGACTTCAATCTCCAGTAATACACACATCAGAGAGAGAGACAGGCAGAGGCAGAGAGTCTAGGCAAAAAGCAAGAGCTAACTAGTATTTCATCATATCATTGTTTATCATATCTCAATTTTTATTGAAGGTGAGGAAAAATCCAGTGGGAACAGTCTCACAAGAAGGTTTGTCTGTGGGGATTTACCTTGTTAAGGGCAAATGACAAATGGTATCCCCGATAGGAAACTTACTCCTCTTTCTATCTTTTCAGATTTGGCACCACAATAATGCTGCAGAAAGCATCAGATTATGCTGGCAAATTCAACAGTCATTATCTTTGTGTCTTATAGACAAACTGTTTCAAATAATTAACAGTGTTTGAACTCAATAGTTCATCTTTATCGTAGAAAGAATACCAAAAATAAGTTTAAACTGAGTTCACTGATTTACTTCTAATACACACACACACTCCTCAAAAAGCTTATATAATTATTTATTCCTGTCACAGCTTCATAGTACTATGAATTGGTAAACACTGTATCCTTCCAAAAACTCAGATTAAAAAATTAAAAGTCATACAATCGCATGGTTGGTGTTATTGCCCCTAGTTGCTATGGAATAAAGGACAGTCCCTTCACATATTTATTCTGTTGGAGCATTCATACTTAACAATGCTGCAAGCCTTTAAAACCCAACTGGGCAAGTCTCAGCTTGTGCCACCTGTGCAGGCTGCCAGTATTTCACTTTTGTTCCACACAAGAATGAACTACAGGAATAAATGTTGCCATTTTAAAAAATAACTACTGCATTTTTTAACTGCCATAATCATAAGAATCACTTTCTACCATAGAAAAAAAAAAAAAGAGGGAGATTGTTAGAGTGGCAGGAGGGCTGAGTTCAATTCCTAACACACACATAAAAGGAAAACAGTACATGTCAGCCCTCAGAATTACCTACACTGAAACACTGACTACGATATACATCATTAAATCCAACAACACAGAGATAAAAATAAAATACTTTCTATTTTATTAAAAATAAAAATATAGGGGCCAGCAACATAGCTCAGCAGTCTAAAGCACCTGCTTAGGCAAGCTCAGACAAGCACAGGAACCGTGGTTCGATCCCTGGCACCACATGCCATGCCAACCCCACTCACAGGGCAGAGTGAGCCAGCCAAGAGTCCAGGCATGGTGGTGTACGCCTATAATCCCAACGCTGGGGGAGCCTGAAAGGAGGATCACGAGTTCCAAATGTGTAGTGAGACCCTGAAACAATCAAATACATTTAAAACATTAAAAATAAAAATATTAAAGGCCAGTCAAATAGCTCAGTGGGTTAATGAGCCTGCAAGCAGGTGCAGGGGTCAGGGGTTGGATCCCTGGCCTACCAGGCTGGTGCCAGTGCCAGCCCCGCCCCTTGGGCATGCTGAGACAACAACTGAGAATAGGCATGGTGGCACACGCCTGTAATCCCAGCTCTTGGAAGGCTTTCAACAGGCAGATCACTATGAACTAGTAGTGAGACCCAGAACACCCTGCAGATCCTTCCCTAAAAAATACAAAATAAATAAATAAATAAATTTAAAAATAAAAATATAGCAAGTATATTTCTTCTTAGTAAAAAGTCTATGATTTTGGAAAGTATTTTAAAATTTTATTTCTATGTCATTCTAAAACAATTAAATGACATATGTAACCAAAAACTACTTGGAAGTAATTTTTAAATATTCAAACTTCGAATGAAGAATTATAAAACATTAGTGTACTTTCTCTAGAAAACTTGGAAATCAAAATCACAGATAAAGTAAGTATTGTAAGTGCTAAAGGACGCACATTTGTATTGTTTGCCTTTAAGAAAAGTTTTGTACTGGGTATAAGACAATATTTGTATCACTTGAAAGTACGAGTAACTCTAGTGACAGATCTGTTCAATGGTAATTTCAACTATAACTCTCTGGCTGCCTCTAAGGTTGACTGTGCTGGGCCAGGCATAGCTAAGGGGCAAAGGAAAATAATTAAGCCTAAATAGGAAGGCTGAAATTGAGCACTTAAGAAAGGAAGACACAGAGCTGGAGATGCCAGACTCAAAAGCTTAAATGCTATGCAAATAGTGGTATATCTACCATAGAGGTCAGTACTTAGATAAAGCTCTCCTGTACACATGAATTTAAGCATATAGCATCAAAGGTACAGAAAATATTATATGGAATGAAAAAACTTAAAAAGCCCAAATGAAATCTTAAGTTTTGAGACTAAATTAAAAAACAGTTAATACAAATAATGTTTAAACTGATATTGCATTAAATTCACAAAATCTTCTATAAATATTACTGAAATTAACACATATCCTATGATTTTTATTTTGCAGGGTTGCATTATTTTTTTAAACACTGTTTGGCTCACTAAACGTTATACTGATATTTTCTTCATATGTTATCTCATATATACTTATAGAAAGTATGAAAATCTAATACACAATATTACTCACAATTTTCTAATGGCAAAAAAATTAAAAATAACCCTTGGAGGAAAAAAATGGTTGTTGTGAGATAAGACCATTTAATTAAGAAAACAGCTTTGGTTATTTTCTGTCATTTTATTATTCAGTCTGGGTGATTACCCTACAACAGAAATATTTTAGAAGACTATCACAAAATATTTTGTTAAGTCACATACATTTCCAATGAACCTGTAGAATGAGAAAGAAGTTTAGCAATAAAGTTGCTGTACAAATGACATGGGTGGGTCTTTAACACAACATATTTACTTTCTATGTCTTATAATTAAGACAAGAAGGAAACAGTTTTTCAGCAGAAATTTAGGTCCTACTTTTGTGTTGTTTATTGAAATGCCATTAATCATTACTTGATAATACATATTAGCTCATTACAGAGTAGTTGCCCACACGAATGGGGGGTCTTTTGTTAATAGAAAGTAATTTTCTGTCTTACCTCTCTGGTCTCAGTCAAGTTAAAAATTAAGGGAAATTCATCATTTTCTGAAGATAGTAAATTCCAAATTATTATACTACTTTGAATAATATAAATTATTAGTGCATTAGTTCTTGAATCTCTCTTCCTTTACATCCTACTGCAAACTTAGAATATGTTCCACTAATTGAATAGCTAACTGAAGGGAATATCCCAGAAGAAAGCTATTTCTCCTCAACTTACAACAGCTCTCAACTATTTACTCAAACTTATCCACAAACAAACAAAACAATAAAAAGATAAAAGATCAATTTCACTTAACCTGTGAATTTCACTTTAGTTTTGTTTTGTTTTTAATTTGTCTTATAGATGTAGGTTTCTGTTCTTGCACTTGATCTTTTTTTGAATGTCAGATTTTAAATAGAAGAACCTGGATTGCTGAACAATGACATGACCAGGAAGCGATAATAAATTTTAAACTTTAATACAGTACTGAGAGGATACAATACCAGAATCAACTTTACATACTTTGTCCTAAACATAATGAAGCATCTATACTGAATTTGTTCCTAACTGAAGATTCCACTACCCGCTCAGGCATCAAAGAAGCAAATCAGATATCCCAAATGAATGTATTAATTACATCTACTTTGTATATTAATACCATATTTTTGATAAATAACAAGACCGTCATGTAATAATCCCATTTACACACACACACACACACACACACACATACATATACCACGTAGAAGTTCAGATAATAAAAATCAAAGATCCTAAAGATTTATAAATCTTACAAAACTGCTGGCCAAATTGTTCAGCTGACTAAAGCGCCTGCAAGCAGGCACTTGGCGGGGGAGGGTCAATCCCCAGGCCTGCTGTGCCAGTGCCAGCCCCACCCCCAGGGCACGCTGAGACAGTGATTGAGACCAGGCATGACAGAGCCTATAATCCCAACTCTAGGGGGGCTGAAAACAGGAGGATCACTACATCCTACTAGTAGTGAGACCCTGAACACCCTGTAGACCCTTTCCTAAAATACAAAAAATAATAATAAAATTAAATTAAATACTACAAAAAAAAAACCTAATGTAGTACCATAAACAATTGTGTGATCTTTCCCTCAGCTAAAATCACTGGAAGGTTAAAAAAAAAAAAAATATATATATATATATATACACATATAATTTAATGAACAGGTTATATCACACAAAAGATAAATTATTCCTTCTAACTTCATCCAGAGCAACAGGATTCATCTCAGTGAAACCCTCATCTCAGCTGCATATTATCAACGCCCCCCAAAATGCCCATGCAAACTTAACCCAAACAAAATATGAAAATATTTCTTTTCAAACACTTTAAAAGTTCCACCTCATTTCCAAGCCATATGGCTCTCAAACCTCTGCTAAAATTACAAGCCCTCATCTACTAACTGTTTTACTCATTTGATATTATTTAAAAGGTTTTAAATTTCAAAACTCAGCAACTTTTAAAAATAAAGGACTAGATCAAACATTGATCCAGCAGCATAATATTTTAACCTATTATAGGTAACAGAACTATATATTTTGTCTTTATAATTTTATTTCACTTCAGCATTCATGGTCTTTATTAACTAAAAGTGGCATAGAAAAATCATCATACAATGTGAGGCACTAAATTGTTTCCAAGATCATATTCAATTCATTCAAAATTAAATATGTCCTGTAATTTTCTTTGCCTTACAAAAAAACAGCACTAAGGAGGTAATACAAATGTTTCTTACTCTCACATGCAATTCAAAAGTCAGAGAACAAAAAGCAATACTGATATTTCTACAGTACCAAACAAAATGTGCATTAAATTAACTTTCTAAGGGTGTACATACACAAACATATAAAACACTAAATTCCACTTTTAATGACACCTTTAAAATGTTAAGTGACCTTTTTAAACAAAGCATTTTAAAATGAGAATATAATCATGTAAAAGAAAAATTAAAATTTATCTCATTTCTGTGAATTAATTTTCAAATCTTATTTAGGAATCAAGGATTTTTGTGTGTGTGTGTGCAACTAGGGATTAAACTCAGGCCCTTGGGCTTGCCAGGTAAGCACTTATTCTACTGAGCTATCTCCCCAGCCCTTTGTGAATTAATTTTTCATGTTGGCTTTTCATCAAAGCACAGTAAAACACATGTCGTACATTTAATGTTGTAAAGGTATATTATTAGCCGGGCGTGGTGGCGCATGCCTGTAATCCCAGCACTTGGGAGGCTGAGGCAGGAGGATTGTTGTGAGTTCGAGACCAGCCTAGGCTATAAAGTGAGTTTAAGGCCAGCCTGAACTGCATAGTGAGACCCTGTCTCAAAAAGACAAAAAAAAAAAAAAATAAATAAAAATAAAAAAATAAAGGTATATTATTTATTTTTTTTATAAATGATTCAAACTAACCATCATAACTCATGTCTATACCTGACATCAAATATAATCAAATACCAATCAATAAAAGCCTTTTATACTCTTTGGTTTTTGAAAATATTAGTATAAATAGTAGCAGAGGAAAAAAATCTAGGTTTTGGTGCCAAAAAATATTTACAAAACCATCTACCCAAACCAAAATATAAAAAGAGGCAAATTTAAGGAATCACTAACTCGTGAACTAGGTTTTCTTATTTTTCCTACCTTTTCTATGCATGTCTACATCACAGTACATGCCCTTTTAAAAAGGCTATTACTTAATGTATTAATAGACACACACACACACACACATATACACATTCACTCTTTAGAATCAAAGGAATCATTAAGCACAGATATACCTAGTCTTTAGGACAAAAGGAGTAACTTAATAAAATGGATTGAAAACATTTTATTAAAGTAATAAAATGCCTATCTTCACAAAAGTACATGTGCTGTGTATAATGTTACAGCAGAGGAGGGGGGGGAGATCTGGAAGAAACAGTGGACAACTTGAATCACTTGTCTCCTGCCTCCCCAGTCATCTCCACCTCAACTCCCATTCCCACCAAAACTTCAGAGTCCAGGAAAATGAACTTGGGAGATGCTGATATCTGGCAATAGAGGCAGGGTAATGTGACTGCTGCCTACTCCTCTCCAGCAACCTCCCTGATTCCTTCACAATGAAAGCATGGAGGAAAGAAACTTTACTGATAAGCAAAGAGACTCTAATAAACTACTGATTAAAAATGAAGAGGGCCTGGTACATTTTAGGAATGATACTTACACTGAGATATATGAAATATATCTAAACACAGAAATCTGAAATATAGTCTAAAAAACTTTGTAATAATCAACAAAAATAGCACTCAAAAATATAAGTTTAAAAAGTAATTACACTAGCGCCAGTGAGATAGCTCGGTGGACTAAGCGCCTGCTTTGGCAAGTACAAGGACCAGGATTCGGTTACCCAGTCCTGCATGCCATGCCAGCCCCATCCACAGAGTGGGCTGAGCTGGCCAGAGTCCAGTTCGTGGTAGTGCAAGCCTGTAATCCCAGTACTGGGGAATATGAAAACAGAAGGGGATCACTATGAGTCCAAGCTGCATAGTGAGGCCTTACACCAAATATATAAAAATGAAAAATAATAATAATAATTATACTGCTCATATAAGCTTGTTACAAAAGATGTAAAAGAATGTATTTTTTTTCCGTAAACTTAAGCAAAAATGCTTCCTCCCAGCATTTCCTGTTGGAAAATCCTGTGAAGTCTACTTATCAAATCACCATTAAAGTAGAATTTATGCACATGCAATTTTTGACCAAAAAAAGTTATGATTTTCTGCCACAAAATCTAAATTAAAAGAATGGTTATCCAAGTAAAATCATATTCAGAAAAAAAAGCAATAATTGTTACCAATGGAGAAATGTAAAAATTTAGCATGTATGATGCCAGTGTTTCCAGGTCAAGGTCCCAAAGAAGTCTAAAGATCCTCTACACTTGCCCTGACCTTGACAAGATTTTAGCTCTTTTCAAAAACCAGTTGGATGGGCCAGGGATATAACTCAGCAGCACAAATGCAAGGTCCTGAGTTCAATTCCTGGTTAAAAAAAAAAAAAAAAAAAAAACAGCTGGACAGTATGAGGGGGAAAAGTTAAACAGCTGGACAGTATGAGGGGGAAAAGTTAAAAGATTTTAAACAGGATGAAATGTTCAACAAAATGGAAACCAAAAATCCTAAACCTGAATTACTTTTATTATTTCTGATCCCTACCCCCACCCCATTGCCAATCTACATAGTTAAAAAAAATGATGTCCTCTTAAATATCTCATTAGTGAGCAGCAAGCAGGAGCCCCAACTGTCAAATACTTGTCTGGCACACATAAACAGAGAATCTGGCTCCAGCAGAAGCTCAAGCTGTGAGGCTCAGCTAATTCCTATGTGGGTGAAGAAATCAGGGCATTTGGCAACTTTTCTCTACAGAAGCCACTTAAATGATGGAACATTCTAAGACTGCCATCAGTGCGGTCACTAAGTGACCACTGGACTCTGGGTTTTTTCCCATTGTTGTTAACAGAAAAAACAACAGGCAAGCAACATAGTAGTCTCTGAGACCATCAGTACAGCACATACCAATTCCTGGCTCCACCCTGGCATAGTTCCCTTTTCATAGTGCCATGGAATCAGACTATCAGTACCGTAAGTGACTTTGCATATCACACACTGTCTTACTGTTTCACTTCACAGATGGAGAAGCTGAGACCTACAGAGTTTCAGTGAAAAGCCTGGGTTTTATAGTTAATAACAACGTGAGTAACTTTGTTTTCTCCTTTTACCCTCCTTTCACTGGCATTCTGAAGTTGTTTCTTACTCTAGTCTCTCTGCTTTCTTTTACCATTTCTAAATTTATGTCTCATCTCACCAACTAATGCCCACCTCCCTTTTTTTTCAGGCCAACTGCCACATTCTCTTAGTGTTCCTGGCTCAGCCTATTATCCTATATCCTTTTTTGCCTAAACGAGAAACACCAGCATCTGGAAATTTCTGAGCAGGTACCTGGTGAAGAGTATTGAACAGGTATTACTACTTCCAATGGAAGTTAAAAAGAAGAATCCACAAATTCAGAGTCAGCAATAGGCAGGCATACATGATTGAATACATTCTTGTTCTTGCAATTAATGCTGAAATATTTACTTTGTCAGAAATTACATATACCCAAAACTAAGGAGGGAAACTTATGAATCCAATCTACATTCAGGTAACACTATTGGTAAAAGAAGGTTACATATTTTCAAAAGGCCATTCATACTGGAAATAAGAGAATAACAGATGATCAGAAATACACAATTTTTCATATAAATTACATTCCTAAAAGTTTCATTAAAAATGTTATCAAATTCATTGGCAAAAGGAAAAACAGGAGATGGTTAAACTGAGTCTAACTGATATGCCTGGGTTAACAATCTATAAAAATACTGTAAGGAAGATCATATAATTAAGTCAACACTTCTCTCTTTATTCGTAAAGGATAACACCACAAAAATGAGAGGGGCAGACCAGAAGCTTCAACAATACACAATGCTTCAGGAAAAATGACAGTATCCGATATGTTTAATACTTTGTATATATATAAATCATATTTCCAGTTTGAGAACTATTAGAACTACTGAAATCATTTAAAATGAGAAAAATATTTCATTCTTAATCAAATTGCTCAAAAAAGTCCAGAAATATAGCAAATTATCAAATAGCAACTTTTAATATAACAGCCACTTGAAAAATGATATTTTAAACATTTTTAACACACAGTGGGATTTTAATCCCACTGTAATCTTGTATGTTACACTGGATCATGTTCCAAGACTATTCTATACTTAAAAGAGGGATTAAAAAATTACTCCAAAAGTCCTTATTTCTACAAGTTCATAAGTAGTGACCTTACACATTTTTCTAGCACTAGTAAATAATTCTAAGCCATATAAAATTGAAGTATAATTCCCTGATGAACTACTCTTAAACTGACTATGCTATTTTTTCTCATTATTATATAGTAATCACTACATTTAACATGATATTTATAAATAGGGCTCAAAATGTTTCAATGAATTTATGAATATATGAAAAAAACATAAACACAACAATGATATGGACTATCAAGGACCAGTCTATTTAACTGCTAGAGAAAAATCAGGGATAAAAGAAAGTGTAAGGCATAATGAAATATTACATCATTAGGTCTAATTCTGAAGTCCCTAGACCAAGAGAGTTGTACAAACATAGTAAAAAGAGCCCATCCTGATAAGGCTGCACAGTAAAAATAAAATATAACTGGATTAGCATTCTCTAAATTCAGGGAAGTAACAAGACTGGCTAACAAATGGTAATCCAACCTTGTGACTGACAGCTTCATGACTGATTTTTTTACAGTGGAAGAAAGAAGAAAAATATTTAATGACTAGATCTGTGTGTAGAATTTAGAATTTCAGTCCCATTGGAAAAGATAGAGCAGCATATTAAAAATAATTCTTGGGTGGTAAAAATATTAAATATTTTCCCAGGGTTTCATAACATCAATAATCAACAAGTACTGAGCATATATTCTAAGATAAATACTCATCAAAGCACATCACTATAAATGCTTTTTTAATCATCATTTAACCCCACTATGCAAGACTGTTATAGAAAACTGAGAGTAAGTAAAGGCAAACAATTTGTCCAATGTACACGTCCCTAATAAGATTAACTCAAATCTGACTTCAAAGAACTTATGATACAGTTATCCCACCTATTTATTGATATGCTAACTAAACTTCAGTTTTATAACTGATTCGTTTCATTAAAGGTCTTCATTGTGGGGTTAAATGATTAAAAAAGCATTTATGGTGATGTGCTTTGGTGAGTATTTATCTTAGAATATATGCTCAGTACTGGTACATCCAGCAACTTGATATGAAATATAAATTTCAAATTTTAATCAATAAAACTTGCCACATAATATATTTTCAAACCATCAGTAAGACTGAAGGACTAACTTTTAAAGAAAAATGTCTAATTTCATTTTAGTAAAACCAACATTTTAGTATATATACTGTCAGAGTGAGCACAAAACCATTGTAAAACACTGTTTCTCTCTACTGATGCTTTGGATTCTTTGAGGCATTCCAATACATGAATTATTGTGCTTTATAATGTTACTTTTTAGAAACATGGAAATTGGTTGATTGCCTTTAAATGCAATAATGGTACAGACATATCCATTACCAAAGATTTAAAAGTTTGTAGGATGTAATTATACCTTTCTAGGCTTCAGTATTCAGCTTTTAGAAGACATATAGTTAAAAGAAGGTCAAGCACATAAGAGGCACCAACAACTAGACTCAACAGTTTCAAAACATCTTTTGCTAAACATATTGGAATACAGATAGCCGCTCTCAATTCAGAAGTATATGGCACAACACGAAGCACAGACTCTAAAACTTTTCTAATAAATCGAAATTAAAAACCAAACGAAGACTATTCTAACAGAAGGAAACAGAAACTAAATTATCTAGAAAAAATTTACATTAACTTATTATTGCTGATTAATCGGCCTGATAATTACAATAAGCATTTATGCTTTTCAGATTTGGGGTTTTTTAAGATTATACTCCAAAGGCATCAATAATTATGCTATATAAAGTTAGAAGTACAACGTATGAGTATGTGTCAAAAGTACAATACTCAAGCATAGAAACACATATTGTCAACAGTATGATTTTCAAGTTAATCTGAAATTTTTAAATAAGTTGAAATAGCTGCATAAGATGATCAATGTATTTGCATACAAAACTAATGCTGACATTCAGACTATATCACAGACACCAATCTTGGTATTGTTTATGTTGTGCTAATATATAATATCTAAGTACAGGGATAGGACTTAATATAAAACTGCCAATAAGACAATATATTAAACTTAAGTTCCATAGAAATAAGGTTATTATATGCCTGAATGCACAGATACTTAAATTTTTCTTTAAATAACATATAATCAGTTCATATTTTCAGTGATAATAATTTCATGAAAACAGCACAGCACCCTCTGGTGCATCTATTATAAGATGTATAAAATCCCCACAAAGAAAGAATCAGGGAACAAAAATAATTCTTTGAAATCAATAGATTTATACGCTTTTATTTACTTGTGCATATTTCTGAACACTAAATGCTTAAAAATAATTTTCATTTTAAAAGTTCACCATTAATTTTATAGCAACAACTGAAGTAGTTTAGAGAAATGGTTAATTTTAACATACTGAACCAACAAAAAACAAAAACAGTTTCCAACATATAACTTAAGGTTAAAATAGGGCTGTCAAATAAATTCTTTAAGTAAAGGATGGAAGAGTTTGTAATATTAGCCAAATTCCACTTTATACAAATCTGCCCTGGCTTCTTACTTCCGATAAATTTGACTCTAAAGTGAATGAACTGCTGCTAAATATTTTTTTCTGCATTCAAAGAGAATTTGCCATCTTTTGTAAGAATTAAGTGTTTTCGAAATGATCTCCAAGTTCTACAGCTTGAAAATACAATGATTCAGAAATAAAAGCTATGTTGGTTAAATGACATATGTAGAGTAGTTTAAAGATTAATTCTTCAAAACTTTTAGTTAAAAAATAAAACCCCTTCCTAAGAAAATAATTAACTCTAAAAGATCTTACTAAGGACAAAAGCAAAGGATGCCACCTGCTTTACACAGCCCTTTTGTAAACTTCGATAGTCCCAACACAAAGCAGTAAAAATGAAAGTGACACCTGTTTAAAGCAGCCATCTGTCTCTAACAAGCTAGATTTAGTAAAATCCACTTAATCTAGGATTTCCAAAATATAGGAACACTATGCACCTGTGAACAGAATGGAATTTAAACCCATTTAGCAATGGTCCCAGAAACATCACTAAAGTGTTAAGACCGACAAGCAATTTGGTCTGGAAAATAATTCTGAAAGAAACTGAGAACAAATAATGGATATTTAGCCAGTGTACAGCACATAAACAAAATAAACAGAAGACTCCGTAATGAAGTATACTTATTTGAGATCCTCCTTTCTTGTAACACATTCTCTCGAAAGTATCAAGAAAGTAACATTTCTGTTAAGACTGTCAGGAAAAAAATCTAACTCTTCTCACACCTCTGCCACTATATTCATAATATACACAAACATTTCAATTTTGAAAAGCAAAATGATTACAGTTCACTGATTTCTTAAATTGGAAAAGAAGAAATGCATACATAACACACATTTACTCAATAACGAAAAATGCTACATGGAAGTAACATCCTCAAACAATGCAAGGAATCGATCTTGACTTAAGATTCATTCATTTTAATACTTCAATAAATTTGTTCAAAATTAAAAGAATTGTTTAAGTTTAAAATATATTAACCTTATAGCAATAAACCTTTTTTGAGTACCTAAGCAAAATATAAGACTATTAGAATAGTGGAAGAATAATGCTGTATTTTAGAAATTAGGCATAACTACTTCCATGTAATGAAAAAAACTTTGTGAAATGATTATAAAATTTCAAAGAATACATTAGTTTACTATGTGTGTGTATGTGTATAAATGTGCTATATATCCTATACCTATATATACCCTATACTGCTTAATATAATTCATAGGCAAAACAATCCCAAAAGTCTGAAACAGGCATTGTAACACATATTGCATCACAGCCATCAGCTACTCAAAATAAGTTACTATTGAACAGTTTTAGTTTAATAGTATTTTTTTAAAGCAAATTCACTTTCACAGATTTCTATTAGTCTGAAACTGAAAACGAAGAATATCAATACAGTTCATTCTTTCTGTAATATTTTTCTCAGGGAAAACTATTCTGTATTAGTAGTATGTGTTAGTAGTTGTAGTTATTAATCTGTATGAATAATTTCAATCTACCTGAACCCAAAGTATACTTAACAACAATTTTCACACCACATATACACTTTTAACAATTCAAGTTCTGTTCTCAAATCAACTTGTGAACAAAAATGAAAATTTCAGAAAACTCAAGGTAGGTAGGTACGCAGGTAGGTACAGAGCGAAATGCCTCAAAAAGTTCTTGGGCACTGCAAATACACAAGTTAAACCACAGCATTATAGCGTATGTAACCTATTTGACTGAAAAGTTACCTAAGTGGTATAAGATCTAAAACTGTCCCAAGACAGCAAAACTCCTATTAACTTCAGAGAGTTTATAGGACTCTGGAGCTTCACCATCCAAAAGTGTTCAGGCATTTGACACTCATCTGAACAGAGGGAAAAAAATACAAGTTAGTATTAGAGATTTGCATGGAATGCACGTTGCAAAGGGGTGAATAATTATAAAGAAATCTAAGTGTTTTGAGAAAGACTTCTTTAAGAACAAAATATCTTCATTTAAAACAGCAATCACAAGAAAATGAACTGCAAGGAAACTTTTTTTAAACTCCAAACTCTTTACAAAATATTAGCCTTAATAGCATTATAATTACCCAACCTGCTCATTGGAAATCTCAAGAATAATTAATACTGTCACATTATTCACAGGCTTTTCTGTCAGTTAAATCAATATGTTTGCTGTAAGAAAGAAAAGACTTAAGTATTTTTAAAATCTAATTTGGAAATTCCAATATGTGCAACTACAATGGTACATTCTACTTGTTTTAGTACACAATCATTATCAAAACTCTTTACAGATAACCTGGTAATTAAAAGTTAGGCAGAAAACGATCCACTGAGGGATCATGAAGAACCCTAGTACTTGAGAACAGGTATTCAAAACTACACAGAAAAAATATTAAAGCAACAGTAGAGAGGAAGCTCTGTTCTGCGCAGGTTTAAGCCACTTTCCAAAAAAAAAAAAAAAAAGTAAATAAAAAGAATATGTTAAGTACACACATGTCTAGATCTTAACCACAAAGAAAGTGAAATATACACACGTTTCAAGTTGAGAAGCCTCATGCATTCTTTATGAACAACTTGACTTCAATTTCAACTCTCAAAGGGAAATGAACAGAGGAGGAAAAAAAAAACTCTTGAAGTACCACAACTGTCACAAATAACACTGCACTGACTCCTCACAAAGCTTCCTTGTGTCCTTTCCCTGTTCATCATACACCAAGTCTCTTAATCACAATGAAAATTGTTAATACTCCGCTGGGGGGGGGAGGTTCATCAAAGTGAAATGGAACCTCGCTACCTCCCCTCCCATCTGCATAAAAAGGATAAAGCACTGTCAATAACTACTAACCCAAGTAGCAGATGCCCTGCATCCGGTTTAAATCACAAGCGCGCGCGCACACTCAAACACACACAAACACACACACACAAACACACACACACACATACACACACCAAAAAGGATAGAGACGGAGGGACTGACTTTAAAAAAAAAAAAAAAAACGTCCTTCCCAACGCAACGCTAAGCCCCGGGAAGCGGCCCCCGGGCTCCCGGTGTGTGCAGGGGGGGGAGGGAAGAGTGCTCAATGGATATTAACACTGTTTGCAGCACAAAGAAAATACAGTTTTAAAAGAAAAAGGAAGAGCAAACCGTGAGGCTGACGGTGGTCAAATAAGAGCAGCACATTTAGCACCAGGCAAAGAAGGGGCAAAACGAAGGAAGGAGGCGGTGGGAAAAGTTCACCGATGGACGAGGAGAAAAAATAACAAAACCCCTCACAAGGCCCCACAAGTGAACAACAACAACCGAACACCACCTCTCGGTGCCCCCCAACGCCATCGTCCATCCCCGTCTAGGGAGAAGCAGGAAACAAGCCGTTTTGGAACAAGAAGAGAATTAAAGAAAGAAAAACCCAGCTCTCGCCACCTGACCCTCCTGCTCAGCCCAGACCTCGGGAGCTCCGCGCCCGCGCCGCGCCGGGAGCTGCGGCTTGGCTCCCGCGCCCGCTCGCTCGCTCGCCCGCCCGCTCGCCCGCCCGCTCGCACCCCCGCGCTCCCGCTCCATCCCGACGCCGGCGCAGGGCGGCGTGGCGCCCACACCCGCGACCGCCGGGCGCGCGGGGTCCATTGTAAACAAGCCGGGACCGAGCCCCGCCGCAGCCGGGTGTCAGGAGGGAGACCCGCACAGCCGCGCTCCGCTCGCACACACGGACACACACACACACACACACGCACGGACACACGCGTCCACACGTAGCCACACGATCCCACACACATGTAGAGACCGAAGAATATTCACCTTGGCTGTGGATTATTGTGGTGTTGTTGGTGGGTGATGGAGATGGTGGTGGTGGGGAGGAGGAGGAGGAAGAGGAGGAGGAGGAGGAGAGGAGTAGTTGTTGTTGATGGGTAACAGTCGCCAGGACTACGGTGACTATGGCGCTTGATTCACAAGGCAACGGTTGCTATAACTCACAAAAGAGAGAGAGAGGGAGAGAGAGAGGGACGAGAGGGAGAGGGAGACACTCGCGCGGGGGGGGGGGGGGGAGGGAAGAGGGGAGGAGGCGGGCCGGCCGGCCGCCGGAAGAGGCGGGCCAAGCGCCTGACTGACGGCCTCCGAGCTCGGGCCGGCCGGGACTCCGCCGTGGGGCTCTCGGGAGGTTCGCTTAGGCTCGACCGGGGCTGGGGTCGGCAAGAGGCCGCTCGGCTGTGCGAGTACGCGCGCCGGCGAAACTGAGGCGAATTTACGGTAGTGGCGCGAGGGTGGTTTTCAAGGAATGGGTGCTGCCTGTCCTAGCAGCCAGCTATGCGCCGAGAAGCCCCAGTGCCTTGAGAGGGTAAAGACTAACGCAGGGGAAGGGGTAGCGAGGACGACTCCAGGCGCTGTGGGGAGAGACGCATTATGGCGGGGGGAAGAATCCACTTTGAAGAACAGCTCTCGCCCCGCCCCGCTGAGACGTCACTTCCGGGGCGGGCCCGGCAGAGGACCCGGATATGTGGGTGCTCTTCTCGTCGCTGAAGCGGTGGCTTGGTGTCCTGCTCGCCTTAGCCTCGTGGCGTATTCCTTTCCTAGAGTAATGGGGCACTCGCTGGCTGGGAGGCTCGGAACTGCCATCCTTTCTGTTTCTCCCTAGCTCACTCCCGCCTTCTGAAGCCACAACTCCGGGGAGAGCAGGCGGCGGGGCGTGAGAGCGCTGGTTCCGCCGCCATCTTAGAGAAGGCGAGCCCGGCGCGCGTGGGCAGCTGGCCGGCCTCCCGCGGTCAGTGGAGGTCCGAGGGCGTCTGGCCCTCTCTCGGGAGCGAAGAGGCGAGGTCTTCACTCCCTACCCTACAGGCCGGGAGTAAGTGCTGACGAGGGTCCAGAGTGCGCTCTCGTAAGAGGAGGAGGAGTAAAGCCCGGCGGACTCTCCGCGACAGGCGCGTCCGGGGTGGGATCGCTTAGACCTGCCCAGGAGACCGGGGTCCTCTTCGCTTGTACATGCCCGCTGCAGCCCTAAGTGTTCAGCCCTCGTAAAATTGAACGGACAGGTTTGAGCTAAGTCTCGCAAACTGCTAACTGGCATCACTCTCGCCCCAACCTTGAACACCACCTGCAACGCGGATACAGAGGACCGAATGGTCCGTGATGAGGCAATGTGGCCTCGCGAACACCCGGGGATATCTCCGACGCTAGTACTTCAACGGTTCAAACATACTTGGCCGCGTCTGCACCCTGTAGCCGAGTGGGCACGTGCCCCTAGGCCCTGGCAGTACCCAGAGTCTAACATTTGCAGCTAAGCAGCTTATCCAAGACAATGACTTGTTAGAAGCAGAGCCTTAGAAAGTCAGTTCTCTTGAGGCTTAATTTTTGCACCTGCAAATAAGGGCTTTCGGCTGGCATGAGGTCACCAGTGCTAAGTTACTAAACTCTTCTCTGTGCTCCAGACCTTGTGCTAAGTGTTTTACATACATTATCGCATTTAATCCTGGCTACACTACTGTTTCTAGATAGGCAATATTCTCATTTTAGGTAAAACAAAGTTTTAAAAGTCAGTGGTCATATTTTATCTCTGTCAATGAAATTTGAAGTCAATGCATTTTAAAACCAATCACTAAACTGAAACATTTAAGAAAGTAATATTGTTGTCTATAGTAATTTCTAATGAGTTTATAAATGTTCCTAAAACAACGGAGTTAGTGTAGCAGCGCATAGTGCTAACATTAGGTTTCGTGAATCCATTAGCAAGTAACAAAGTGGTGGCCAACAGCCCTTAAACTTTAAATTTAACATACTCAGTTTACGGAGGACAGATAAAAGTCCTCTCTACAATGACGTTAGGGGTGCCTTCTCTCACTATACAGGTCTGAATAGCGTTGCTTTTTTGGTTCTTTTGTCTGTTTTAGTTTCCCTGTCTCCTCACTATCAGCTGTTGCTTATTGCTGTCAGGGAACATAGTTCTGTTATTCTCCCCTCCCTTTTAATTTACTGCTTTTAATCTATAGGCAAGAAAACCACATAATAAGATTTGTCCAGAACTGTCAAGTATAAATAGGTACTTAGAGGAAGTGACCCTTAGAAAAAAGCATGACCTTTGTGCTAGGTTATGGTAACATTGATTTTAAGCTGGTTAAATACACTTTTACCTACTTCATGGGTTGATCTTTTCCTGAGTTGGGAATAGATAACATTTTTGTAAAGTTAAAATTTATAATATTTTATGGTAGTGGTCTGAATTCATGAGGTTAATGAGGGAGATTAATAAGAATATTTCAGTGTTGCTATCACACTGGAACAATAACCAAGCTAACAATTCAAACTACAGAATCAAAAATCTGATAGCTGGTGTATACAATTACCATTTTGTACTGCAATTAGTGACAAACACCAAGAAACCCCTTTACCTGTTTTCAGACCTGGTAGGATTGCCTTTTGCCTAATTTTTTAAAAGCCGATAGTTGTGTCTTCATATGTATTTTACATGTATTTCCTAAGTCACAGAAAAGACCCAGCAGGGTTAGGCTACTCTAACAGTTACTACAATGTAGGCTCCAACATACCTAACCCAAAACCATTACACGTTCCCTGATAAATTCAATGAATTGCCAGTACAGTAGTTATTTTCTGAGTACCTGAAATGTAGCAGCATACTTCTGATCTTTAAAACGCTAAAGTTAATTTTTCTGTGAGTTTAATGTATCATTTGAAGTTTTTTGCTGAGATTAGAATCATTGGCAAAGACAGATTTACACATTTTTATCTAAACTAGAAAAACAAAACCCTGATTATATGTATATAGATTATAAACTATAAATTACTATAGCACATTCTTAGGGGTAAATTTCAATTTCAGTGTTACATACTAAAATATTTCCTTATTGCATATTCAGGGACTAAGTTATTTCAATATTAATGTCTGAAAAAGGAAAAGATGCAAATTTAAAGTTAAAATGCAGATATGCCATAGTTTTGCTTCCAAAAAATTGTGTATCAGCATTTTGAAAATATGTTCGGTGGCAGCTGACCTCTGAATTTGTGGTCAATCTTTTAATATAGTAGAACTGTCATTTTAAAAATCTTTTCTCATTTAATTAGAATATTCTGTTTTCACTTGAGAGAAACAAAATCTTAGTCCTCATGTGAAATGAATGGTTTTATTTCTATGAGTATTCATTAAGCACTTATGCAGAGCACTTGAAAATTAGACTACTAGATTACTAATTGCCTTCACTGGATCTGAAATACTGTGGGTGTGTAATAATGGCAAGAGACTGATAGAGGCAAAAGTGATTTGAAACTATACAGGGACTGGGATTCACTACCCAGTGTGGGTACACACAGAACCTACATAGGTTGCTGCTATAACCTGCATAGGTTGCTGCTGTTCTCTGGTAGCAGTACCACCCCTATCCCAGACCCACCCACCTAAAATATATCGGTTTGAAACCAATACAGTAAACTTTGTTATCTTTCCAATTGTGTTTTCTTTAATACAAACCAGCTGATTGTTCAGCTATCCTAAAAAAAAAAAAAAATATATATATATATATATATATATATATATATATGATTTTCTTGGAATTGAATTTTTATCCCAGCACAGAAAAATAATTGAATCAAGTTGACTGTTCAAGATAATGCAAATTATCTTTTCATAATACACATACTTCCAATTAGTTCAGAGCATGAAATAATATTTACATTAAATGCCTGAAAATGACTTAAGTGTTGATCAGTTGGAAGATACAAAAACAAACTGCGATACACTCATGCAGTAGAATACTATTGAGTAATTAAAAAGACTATTACAAAAGTAAATACACAAATCATGTTCAGTAAAAGAAAAAAGCTAGCCAGACCTTGTGTGTGGTCCATGCATATAATCCCAGAACCTTCTGAGGCTGAGACAGACAGATCACATGTTTGAGCCCCACTTGGGCAACTTTTTGAGTCAAAAAGCAAGCATTGGAATGTAGCTCAATAAATGCCCTGGGTTCAGGCTGCAGTACTGAAGGAAATGTGGCAAGCAAAGAGTACACATGAATCCATGCGTATATGAAGTCTAAGAACAAGAGAAACTGATCTGTGGTTACTATTTCTATATGATGGTGGGGGCGATGAGGTAGGATCAGGAAAAATCAGGAGGAAATTTTTTGGGTGTTAGAAATGAACTGTACTCTCCAAGTTGATAGACACCTGCCACATGTTGCTCTTAAAACTATAAGATGTAAATTTTACTTTGACAGCCATAAAGCTACATTTTAAGTGTTTGCTTGGTGTGGCCATGGCTGCCCAATTGCAGATACTGAACAGTTGTTTCAGACGTGTTGCTACACAGTGCTGTTATGGACCTTATTTTAAGTATTTTGTAAACATGTTTACATTCATCAAAATATTCAATGCACATATATATAGTAATATATGAGAATTATACCTGTCTTCAAACCTCAAAAATTGTTCATGTAATTGTTTATTATGGTACCAGTTTGACTTCTCATAATATTTTTGTTCATTGCAGAGAAATTACATGCAGTATAATTATCCGTGGCAAATTTTCAAATATATAACTATCATACGGTAGATCATTTTTTATTTACTTTCAAAGAAAAAAATTGCACAGTACTGAATATAGAAGTGAATTTCTTTTGAAGGTTCTTCTGTTTTAAATAATGGGATTGATTTGAATGGAATATCTTCCCAAAAATTTTTATATCTTGCTTCTTGTTTTAACATACTTGTCTCTGGACACTCTTTGAAGTTTATTGAGAACTTGTTTCCATAAAAGAGATCAGAGACATGTTTAAGACCTTCATGAGCTGGGTGTGGTGGTGCACCCTAGTACCATATAAAGTATTATGTGTAGCTAGGAATTGAGTTTACAAATTACATAATGACAAATTAGGTAGACAGTTGATATGGTTTGTGTCTAGATGTTCCCTAGAGCCTCATGCAGTTGTGGGGCAGGTGTTTTTTTGATTGATTCATGGTCCAAGTGCTGGAATTACGGATGTGAGTGCTATACCCACCCTGGGGCAGGTAGCTTGCATTCAGTGTAAGGAAGGAAAGAAGGCTTGCTCTGCTGCTCCTCTCCTTTCTTGCTCATGCTGCTTTTGCTATGCCACTCTGCCTTGGAGCCAATGGAGTATGGCCTGAACTCTCCACTAACTGAGCTAACTAAATTTTTCCTTGCTGCATTCTAGACATGAGATATTTTGCCAAGGCTTTTTTTTTTTTCCTTTGGGGGGGCGGGGGAGGATCTACAGGGTGTTCAGGGTCTCACCACTAGATCAGACTGCCTGTTTACAGCCTCCCAAGTGCTGGGATTACAGGCATCGAGCCATTACACACAGTCTTCAGTTGCTGTCTCAGCACGCCCTGGCTACGGGGCCATAGGCAGGCCCTGGAGATAGAACCCTTGGGCCCTGTGCCTGCCTGCAGGTGCTTTAATCCACTGAGCTATTTGGCCGGCCTGGACATCAGATATTTTACGAGAAAAGAACATCTTACTGAGTATTGGGGGGGAGGGGAGGTTGCAGCTTTTTATATTTTAAGTGTGACTTTCCAACATTATCAAACAACCTAAAAAAAAATCTAAGTGCAAAGCACGGAATTTATGGATAAAATGGCCTTGAAAGAATACTGAGAGAATTTAATAAAATCTGTCCTTTTTTCCCCTTCTTTCAAGGGGAGAGGGATCCTTAACCAGAAAATATCACAACCCACTTAGGTTAAATAATGGTGAACTTTGGTTACTAGTTCCATGATTAGAAAAATAAACTTTTTTTCAAGATGATTACTTAAGTCCACAGTGTATTCTTATTTGGCACTATAACCTTTACTTCATTATAAAATTACACATTATGAAAAAAGTAAAGACAGTTTGCATTTGCTTTCTAGGATTACCCTATTTGTAGCTTCATATGTGTGACACAATAATTACAGACTTCTCGTTAAATGTGATATCATTCTTCACCCAAAAGGAATAACCCTTAATGAACACTAATTTGTGTTGAAGATTGGTGAAAGATAAATTCTGATGTGAGTAGGAAGAAAAAAATAAGTAAAATTGTATGACAATTTTCATAGGGTTAAACATACCTATTTTGAAAGTGAATATTATTTTAATTCTTCCTAAAATTAAAAGTACAAAAAGTAAAATTGCATAAAATACCTAAGTCATTTTCTTTTCAGTCAGCACTGATCCAATAACCCTGAAATGAAACTTAAAGCACTATTTCAAAAAAGCCAGAAACCACAGTTCCCTACAGAAATGGCAGAATTGAATGATGCATAAATAAGTGGTTCTAAACTGTAGCTTAATGTAAGTGGGAGTTCTCACTGCTGAGAGCAAACTAAGAAAGCATCCAACAGAAATAAGAGTAATTTTTGTAAGAGTATTTTTTTTAGTTAACTTACTTGTGTAATCAAAACAATTATTAGTACATCTTTTAAAAGCTATACCTCGATATTTGACAGTCATCTTTGGAAAAAATGTAATATGAAAGTGTGAGTTAGACAGCTAAATATATACTACTTAGCTATCAGAAACAAATAAGGTGGACCAGAAATCCTAATACTTTGGAAAGGAAATTGATAAGAACCTTACTTAAATATTCACCAATAAAATGACCTTTAGTGAAGCAATATAAAGGTGAGAAAATAAAAAGTAATCATGATGGTTACTTTAGTCTTTTAAGTGTAATGTTTTAGTGGAATGATTTTTTTTCATTTTTGAGTATGTGTGTGTATTATGAAAAAATCCATGAGGGAAGCAGTAATTTTAAAGATTGAATTAAGAGTTAAAAAACTATGGTGTGAAAAGGGAGATGCTATCCTAAAATGTGGAATACATGAAAATTACTAAATCACCTAATATTTAATGAACTATATTATAGGTACATGGGAGTGGAGGGAGCATAAGAAGGGAAGATACGGGAGAACTAAAACTCAGTTCCCCCCTTGCCAGTTTATTTCCTGTTTATTTCTGCAGCTTCACTCTCAGTCACTCTCCTCTGTAGAAGGCTGACCTCCGCAAACCCAAGTGTTTGCTCTCTGGCTTCTTGTTGATTTTCCAACAGTAAACAGCACTAGCAGGAGATTGGTAGAGGGAGAAGAAGAAAGGTAATGAAGTCAGGTTATTTATTACCCTGTCGCTTGCCTTGCATAGTTACTTCAAGATAGTGTACTTGTCAGAAGGTTGTGCAAGACTCCTTCATCTTTAGCATTAGGTTTAAGGGTGATAGTAGCTCCGCTGCTTCCTGGGTTACTGCATCATTCTTTTAGTACTCAGACCATTTACCACTATAGCCCATTGTACTTATCCAAATGCCCTCTTTCTAAAAATAATATGCCATCTATTTCTTTTTGTGACTTTGATGACATCCAGAATGCTTGCAGACTAATTACTACTTTGCTGGAGGGAAGCAAGTTAACAAACACAAATATGCTGGCTTAAGCAGCAGAATTTTTTCTCACAACTCTGGGTGCTGCTAAGTCTGAGAGCAAAATTTCAGAATTTTTTTTCTTGGCTTGTAGAAATCTGTCTTATACCTTTAACATGATGTGGTTTTTCCTCTGTATATGTTCTGCAGTCCTAACAACACACATTGTATTAGGACTCATTCTCATTTTAACTGACTTGCTTCATTCAAAATCCTTTCTCACATTAGTGCCACTGAGAGGAATTCTGCATGTGAATCAATCAGGTTGGAGCACAATTCAGCTAGACATACAAGTTGATGAAGAAAACCACAAAAAAGTAATCTCAAAATTAATGAGTATACGTATGAATATAAGAGGAAAGTACTGCATTTATGAACAGGAACATTAAAGGAAAATTTGAAATGAATATAGTTGTATAAACATGAAAATCTCAGTAACATATACAAATAGTCACACGCAAATAGTAGCTAAAAGGAACTTCAGGTCTGGACACCTGTCTAAAATAAAGATATCGTGTACATGGGGCAGTCTGATAGAGATTATTAGGTATACTCTTAGGCGAATGGAATTGTCCCTCATTTTTTTTGACCTAGAAACTTTGTTTTCCTTTATGACTAAGACTAGTTAATGCTATAGGTCAGATGTCAGTTAATACTATGGGAACAATATAAAAGAAATACATTTTTTATGTTTTTAATACAGGGTCTCACTACACAGATCGGACTTGTAGTGAACCTTCCTGTTTTTCAGCCTCCCAAGTGCTGGGATTACAAGTGTGTGCCATCACACCCAGACTCAATCACAGTCTCAGCATACCCTGGGGTGCAGGATTGGCATGTCAGGCCAGGAGATTGAACCCCCATCCCTAGCGTCTGCCTAAAAAGGCACTTCAATCTGCTGAGCTATCTAGCTGGCACAAGAAGTTGTTAGAAATAGCTTGTCAATGCCCCTTGGCTCCTTTATCTTTTGGATCTCATCTGCATTTTGCTGCTTAGAAAAAGGATGCCACCAAGCCAAGTACATTGAGCAACAGAAACTAAGTTTCCAATGATTTTGAAGTCACTAGGCTATTCTGAGTTATGTTTATATGAAAAAGAAATTAAGTTGTGTGTTCTGTCTCACAGTTGGACCTGATCCTCTATTTTCTATGTGCTAAGAACTTTTTGCAGCTGTTTTTTTTTTTTTGTTTTAAAGAAAACAGTAAAAATGATAATAGAATTTCAAAACAAGATGACAGGAAGTTAACAATGTTTTTTTGTTTGTTTTGTGGTTTTATTTTGTGTGTGTGTGCAGAACCAGGGATTGAACTCAGGCCCTTGTGCTTGCCAGGGAACCGCTTATTCTATTGAGCCATCTCCGTGGCCCAACAATGGTTTTCATACTGCATATTGTTGTCTCCAAAGTAGTTGCTCAAATTACCATACATAGGTATGCAAAATTGATCTAACATAAACATTAATTGTTCCTTTAAATGAACAGAACTTAGTACTACAATTATGTTTTCTTACATGTATTTTTTTTTTTGCTTAACCCTTGTAACAAGTATAATGTATCAGTATTATCCTCCATAGAAAAGAATCCCACAAATTTAATCATTTTCTCTTGTGCATGCAGAAGTAGTCATTTGAGCCAGACTAAGATACGCTGACTCCAGAGTATGACGTCATAACCAGTATGTCAGATTTCCTCACTGTTCGCTAATCCCGCCAATAATCATCACCCTTCTGAAGAACAAGGCTGTTTTTGAAGGCTACTGCTTGAATAAGAGAATCGGGCTCAAATTTGAAATAGTGCTACAAAGTATTGGAAGCTAAAACAAACTGAAAACTGGTACAGACAGCTGTACAGTGAGAATCTTGTCATTTTTACTTTAGCCTAAAAATGATCAAAGTTTTGTTTGTGCTTTGTAACACATAATATATCTCTAAAATTAATTTGATTAATCCTGAGAGCTTCTTGTGAAGTCATGTGAAGCTATAAATCTAAAATGCATTTACTCCCTGCTTATTTGTGATGGGTCCAGTAGAGCAAGGTATTTTAGATCTGTGCCACAAAGGGGCTCTCCCTTGGTCATATTCTGCCAGAGTCCTCAGAACCCCAGCTGGGATAATTTTTGGTACAATCCAGGGACAACTTCTGCACTTAATTGTCAGATTTCTCTTGAGAAAGACTCAGCTCAGTCAGGAGTCAGTCCTTACAGTAACAGTCTCTGTTGCACTCAGCAGCAGGAGAGCTTTAAGACTGCTTCTGGGCTTTGTTAGCCCTTCTCTTCAAGAAACGAGAATAAGGGATTTTAAGGACTTTTTTTTCTTTTAATTGTAGGAAGAGGGTGAAATTGGACCAGTGGAAATTGGTCAATTCCCTTCCCATCTGGCCATATAAAGACTTCAAAAGCGTCCATTGGATCTGCACAGAAGATATTGAAACATTGAAATTCTGTGAAATAAATAAGGAATCCATTTATCCATTTTGCAGAAAGGAGTTCTAAAGGCAGAACACAGAAGGCAGTGGGCCTTCTTTCATACAACTTGCTTTCAGGCGTACATAGTACTACTGATCATCAAGAACTGTTTTATTACAGTGAGTTTTTCAATGAAAAATGTGCCTATCTTGTTTTTAATTTCTACTCCAATGTCTCTGGTTGACAAAAATATTCGACAAGTACATTTATAAGCAGCTTTATGACTTTTGGGAATAAAAGTACTTGTCTTTAAAAACAGTTGTGTACAGTTTACACAGAGAATTTCTATCTCATAGTTAAAAGAGATAGTTTCTACAGAGTAAGATGCATATTAAAAGTATAATTAATTAAGTGTTCATAAGATAGTGCAGTTACTTGACAGTCACCACAGCCAAGATACTTCTATCTCCTTAAAAAAAAACAACCCATGACCCTTTTCAGTCACTTCCCTCATACCCAGAAACTTTGATCTTTTGTTATTGTTTTCCCTTTACTGAATTATTATATTATGTCATATAGATGTAAACACATAATCTTTAGATGCTTGGATTTTTTCCTCTTTTTTAATTGACTTATTTGACAAGATCACTTTGAGGCTTATTATATTGATTTGTAGTGTGATCAGTAGTCATTTTCATTGCTGAATAGTATTCCATTGTATACTTATACCACAGTTTATTTCTAGATTTTTGTTATAATTAATACTGCTGTGAACATTGGTGTATAAATGTTATTTTAGGTAAATGTTTTGATTTTACTTTGCTGGATACTTAAAGATTCATATTATAATTGTGTACTTCATTTTGTAAGAAATTGCCAAAATGCTTTACTAAGTACCTGTATCATTTTGTATTTCCACCAGAGTTATATGAGAGTTCTAACCACATACCTTGCCAGTTGTCATTGTGGTTTAAATTTGTGTTTTCTTGGGGCCTGGGAGATAGTTCAGCAGCATAAGTACCTGCCTGTCAAGCATAAGGTCCTGAGTTTGATCCCCAGTACTGAAAAATAAGTAATTAATTTTCATTTTCTTGATAGCTACTGAAGTTTAACATCATTTTATGTGCCTGTTGATGATTCCTCTATCTTTTATGAAGTATCTCTTCATAATCTCCCTTCCTGGTCTTTGACTTCAGTTGCTTATCATCATCTTATCATGTTGAAAGAATTTTTAATATATTTTAGATACAAATTCTTTGTCAAATACATGTTTTACAAATATTTCTCTCACTGTTTATCTTACCTTTTCATTTCTCTAGCAGTATCTTTCCAACACAAAATAATTTTAATTCTGATGGCATCATGTATATCAATATTGTATTTTGTAGTTTGTTTTTGTTTTGTTTTGTGAATCTTGAATACAAGATTCAAGGTTTTTTATCTTCTGTTTTTAATAGAATTTTATTACTAGGCTCTTTTATTTAGGTATATGAGGTGCTTTGAATTAAATTTTGTGCAACATATGAGCTAAGATTTGAGGTTCACAATTGCCTATACAAATATCCAAATCTGTTCCAAGAATATTTGTTAAAAAGACTGTCCATCTCCAGTGAGTTCCCTTTCTACTTTTATATATCAAAAGAGAGAGACTCTATTTTAAGATTTTCTGTTCAATTAGTCTGATATGTCTGTCTGTCTTTACCCCAATACCACACCATCTTCACTACTGAACATTTTAGTAAATTTTGAAATAAACTTCCATTTTGGTCTTTTTAGAGATTGTTTCAGATATTCTCAGTCATGTACATTTTTCAGTCATGTAAATTTTTATATGGACTTTAGAATATACTTTTCAGTTTCTACAGAAAAGCTCACTAAAATTTTAATTGGTATTGTGTTGAATTTACAGGTCAATTTACCAATAACTGGTATCTTAATAATTAAGACTTCTGACCCATGAAAATATTCTTATATTTGATTCCTCTTTAATTTCTCATAGTAACACTTTTTTAGTTTTCAGTGTACAGATCATTCAAATCTTTGTTCATATTTGTCCCTAAGTACGTCATAATGCTGAAACCATTATAAATATTATTTTTATATTCTTTTAGACCATTCCTATAGAAATATAATTGATTTTTTATTAGGATTATATCCTAATAGTTTGTTAAAAGTCACTTATTATTCTATTAGCTTTTTATAGAGTTCATCAAATTTCCTGTGAGAATGATCATGAACATGTCAACTATGAATAAAGACAATTTTATTTCCACATCTTCAGAAAGTAGAAGACTTCCTCTCTCCACATCCTTCACAAACATCTCAGAGCTCAGAGATAAACACTGTTAATTATTTCTTTTAATGCCTCTGTCAACCACATTATTATTTTACATGATATCTATGATTTCTTTCTAATTTAAATGATATATACTGAATTTATATAATGAAAGATAAAAATTACATTATTTTCCCTCCCTTCATGCTGTTTTTCTCTCATTTTTAAAATTTACATTATACTTTTATATTATTTAGATGTAAAGCAAGTGTTTCCATTTATGAGCAAGTAAACTGAATAGTCTTCATTTAGCAAACATCCAAATATTTGGATAAATTATTTTAAAGCAACTTATTAAACACATTGCTGAGTTAAAAAGAAAGTCATTAAAGACCTACAGAAGTCCAAATAGAGAAATCAAAGGATTGGAGGCCAAGGAAGTCTACCATTAAACTAGAATTTAAGTTTAATGGACTCTTGAAACTAGAGTCAAAAATCTAAGGTGAGAAATTATCATCTGAAACTCCTCCACAAAGTGAAGGCCAGAAGACCTTCACCCTTAATGAAAATGTGAATTTTCAGTGAAAATGAAGCAAAATGAACATGAGAGGAAAGGAAAAGCACAATGACTAAAATTCTCTGGAAAAGGAGGGTCCTAAACAAAATCTTTTTAGGGTCAATTAAAGCCTACTTTATTTAATCAGCTCTTTGAATTATTATTGATATGTAAAATTTCATTTTCATTTTTTTCCATACTTTGCCCTTCATCTTTGAGTATATGTTCCCCACTTTGGTTACTGATAACAGTAAATTTATAAACAGAAGAAGAAAGATTAGTTCTTGTCGTCCCTACCCATAACCTTCAGCTAAATCGACAATCAGTGTTCAATATATATCATTGATACCTTGAGCATAAGATTGATAAACATAAATGTTAATCTAATTTTAAAATATTTTGTGTTTCCTAAAGAAATGAGAATGCTATTGCTTAGTTTTGCAGTTGTGAAATACACAGTTGGGATCTTTTAAAGGAAGAAGTGTGGTTATCATTTTTACCTTTTCCATTCTAACACCATGATGTTAGAACATTATAACTAACTTTTCACAAATGACCTCTACAGTGATTTGAACTTTTTTGCACTTCCCATGAAAGTTGCATAGATAATATGATGATCTGCTATCAGAAGAGCTAATGCAATTCACTTTGAATTTAGATTTTAGAAACAGCTTTCTTGGAGTTGGCCCAATACCTCTGCGGGATTAAAGTGCCTGCAAGCAGGTGCAGGGGCCATGTTTGATCCCTCCTGGTGCTGGCCCTGCCCCCAGGGCTTGCTGAGAAAGCAAATGAGACTGGGTGTGGTAGCACGCACCTGTAATCTCAGCTCTTGGGAGGCTGTAAACCAGCAGATCACTATGAGTCCTATCTGGCAGCGAGCCCCGAACACCCTGTAGACCTTTCCCTAAAATTCAAGATTAAAACAGAACAAAACAGCTGTTTTGTTGTTGTTGTTGTTCTTTTTTTTTTTAAGAAATCAGTTTATCTCACTGGACTTTTGATATATAAAAGGATTATCACTTTGTAAAATTTAAGAATTCTCTACTGTGATGTTAAAAACTTAAGTATAAACAACACAGCTGTTTTACCATGAGTTTCTAATCTAGAATGAGTTATTTGGTTATTCATGAAATAATATGAAAATAATGGTGTTTGAACTTCTAAATAGATATATGTATACTTCAATGCAATTTTTTTGAAGTATTATGATCTTAATAGGCATTTAAAATTCTTTTTATGAACTTAGGACAGGGTCTACAGGGTCTCACTACATAGATCTGACTTATAGTGATTCTCCTGTTTTCTGCTTACCAAGTGCTGGGATTGCAGGCACGTGTCACCACACCCAGTCTCAACTGCTGGCTCATGTGCTCCAGGGGCAGGGCTGGCACAGCACACTAGCGATTGAACCCTGGATGCTGCACTCTGCCGAAGCAGGAGCTTTAGTTTGCTGAGCTATTTGGCTGATCCCTAGGCACTTAAAATTGTACATTTTATTTTCTATTGGTAAATATGAATATGAGAAGATTGTATTCTGGCATGGGCCAGAACTTGAATTTTATAAACTCTAGACCTTATATAAAAATTGTGTCATTAAATTTATGATAAAATAATTACTCATTAAACAGGCTTTAAGATCTAACTAGTATTATTATGCTTCACCATAGCAAGTTCTGCTTGTATGTTCCATGTTTTTTTTCAATAAAAGTTAGCATAGCAAAGTACTTTTTGAAGGCTACTGGGAAGAGCTTAGAAATATTTTTGAGGTTTTTCAAATATTCAGAGAAAAATGTAAACTTAGTATGTGGCATGTAAATATTCTTAACACATACTCATTTTAATCACACTTGTGGCTATGTTTCTCTTCTGTTTATATCTTAATATGTATACTGTTATTAAAGTGATATACATCTTCATTATTAGTTAAAATAATGAATTTTTAAAAATCATACAGCATGTAAATGTCCAATGATGTGTGCCTGATTAATATGGGTATGATTCTACCTTACATGAAACTAAAATTATGCAATCAGTGAGCAAGTTGCTTTATAATGCACTTTTGATGTATTTTCTTGGATAGGTCACATTTATTGAGGGTTTTCTTTGTGCCTGCCACTGTTCCACAAATCCTCACTCTTAACAGACCTATGGAACAAGTACTCTCATAATTCCCACTTCTGCATATTAAGAAAATGAGGACTTGAAAGTTTAAAATAGTTTTTTCAAGGTCATAAACGATGACTCCATAGTTAATAGAGTCAGGATCCGTACCCAGTCAAGCCTGTATTTATTCTGCTATCCCTAGGGTACTGCTGGTTGTGTAAGTTGGGACAATACAATCCCCTTATTTCAAAAATTGAGCAAACCAGAATGTTTTTTTAAAGTGTTTTAAATAGGTGCCTTGCATAGGGAAAGGTAACATGTGGGTAGGATGGCTATATCTTTCAGAATGGTTAATCCAATGATAATCAGGTTCACTAGAATTAGAGCATCCTCCAAAACCACCAGACAGTGGTTTCTAGAACAGAATTACTTTTTGATAGAAGATATATATATATATACCTAGTCTGAAAACTAGGCTCATAATTCCCACCTTTGTTTAAAGAAATCTGCATGTTCAAAACTCCCAGGCTCCTCTCTTGGTAGCTCTGTTTATGGGTCCCATAATGAACTTTAATCTAAAACATCCAAGTATCAGTCTCATTATTTTCATCCTAAAATTTAGCATTTTAAATCCTGTTTTCCTTTCTTCCCATCCAAGTACTAACCAGGCCTGGCCCTGCTTAGCTTCTGAGATCAGATGAAATGAGGCACATCCAGGGAGATGTGGCCACAGACCTATTTTTTTTTTTAATCACCTCTTCAGTTGCCAGAATTGGAAAGCTGGTAGATTTCCTAAGCTGCCAGATCACTCATTGTGTGCAAGACACCCTATTTCCACAATGTGTTTCATACTTGTTGCTTTACCTTCTCCACTGGCTCTGTGTTAGAACAGATTCTGTCTTACTGGGATTGCCCAGGGATTACTCCAATTATTTTTTCCTATCTCTGATGTGGAAATTGTGGCTAGAATAATCTTCTGAAAACAAATCTGAATGTGTCTTTCTGCTAATTAAACTTCAGCAGTTAATCATAGTTTGAGGAAAATTACCTGATTCCTAAACTAGACACACAAAACTCATTATAATCTGCCCAGAAAATAGTCCAGTCATCGTCTATGTCTGGTGGTGCAGGATTAGTGCCAGGACAGGCTAGGGAGGATCCAAGAGGATGGCTGAGGTTCAGTGGTGTGCGCTGTCTCAACTGTGATTGTAGTGTACAGCACCAATGGGCAAGCACGAAGAGCTGTGACCTCTGACCGTGCCTGATCAGGTCTGTGGTCAACAATGCAAATTTGAGAATTTGACTAAGCACTGGATCAGAGGGAGGGAGCTAAATTGAAATCAGAAAGAAGGTGAGCCAATGTATGAGGAGTATTGGGAGAAAGATGCATTTGAAAGAATTGCTGAGTTGGATTACAAATATTATGACAAAGTTTTTATGTCACTTTTATGTAAGCTGTGAAGGCATACTTGTTTTAATGGAAATAAATTAGATTTTAATATTTAAACTACTTGCTGCGACCCAGAGATCACAGTATGTTTCATGTCTCTTTCCTGTCACATGTCATTGCCTCTCCCCAAAATGCTCTCTTCTGTTTCTGTATTCTCTAACTCCTACTCACTCCATATATTCAGTTCAAGCACCATCTCATCTGTAAACAGTAATAGCCAAAATAAACTGAGCATTTACAGTCTCCAGGCACAATGCCAAATATAGTCTCACTTAAACCTCATTAAGAAAGGTACCTTTATTTTCTTCATTTTACAGATTAAGAAATTGATACTTAGATGAATCAATTTGCACGAGATCATACAACAATTAAGGAGCAGAGAATAAAACTCAAAGAGTCTGATGTTAGACTTTGAGCTTGTTACTGTCATTGGTGTTCAGTTCTCAGGGCTGATTGGAGATGCCTTTCCAGGTGCCTCTGTGCTTAAACTATTGAATAGCCATCCATTTCCAATATTATCTTTCATTTGTCTCATTTCTCCCAATGGTTGAAAAACTCCTAAAAATTAAGGGCTAAGTATTGATCTCAAAAGTGGGGTTTCAATAAATGTTTAGTTCATATTATTGTCTATGTTTTGCATAGTTGCAATAATTAGTGCAGAGATTGTTGTACCAAGGAAATTGATATCAATTAAATGTAGCCCATTCTTTTGTCTGTCTGGGATATATTGTAAAATGCAGATTTGTCCAACTAAAATCAGAATATTTCCTCATACAGTATTAGGTATGGGTAAAACATCTTTATTTTTTCCGTATTTAAGTACCTACTTGCTTCACATAATCATGCTACATTTTCAAAATAATCACATTACATATGATATATTCAAGGAAAATATTTTTCTAGTCCATTATTTTATATCCATGTTTGACATCATGAAGTATTGTTTTATTTTCTTTCTAATTTTTGTGTTTTAGAATTTTAGTGGAATTTAAGAGAATGTTGTGTCCCTGGGACAGTAATTTGAGTAACTGTAGCAGACTCGGAACAACTACAGATTGATTAAAGAAGTTCTCAACAATTGTTTCAAATTAGTGAGTTTAAGACTTCCAGCTCATCAATAAACACTGCTCAAAATTCAAAAGGAAGAGAAAATGAAAGGAAAATTAAAAACCTAAAATATGTAAGTGAAAAAGGAGAATGCTCCCCTATTTTATGTCCCAGAAAATTGGCCCTGACGCTTACTAAGATAGTTGCCTTAAGACAACATGAGCAAGATGAGAAGCATTACTACATGTAGAGTCATCTGTGAGCTCTTCCAGGCTCTAGCTGTTTACCCAAGCATCTCTCTAGGGCCAGCAAGCTGAGTTTTACCCTGCTTCCAAGAGAATCAGAAAAGCACAAGGAACTTTAATCTCATTTGCTTCCAGATACAGGCCTATTCAGCTTTAAAAAAGAAAACAAACACAGGACAAAATACAAGTAGATAAAATGCAAACACTCAACCTAAACTTAACAATGCAAAAATAAAGAAAATGGCTTGGTCTTTTTGTAAACTAATTATAGCATTTTTAGTAGGCAAAGGGAGTAAGAATGGAAAATGTTCAGCTAAAATAACATTTCACAAAAGATATCTTGCCAGGTTTTTAGGTGTGATAAAGATAGCCTTGCATACCCCAATGTAGAGTGGAATATCATTCCAATTTTAGTAGATGTGCTGCCGGAGTGAGCACTGTAAAGTGGACTAGATCTTGCTTCTAACCACAGGCTTCATATCTCTGCAGGAGTGACTGTGTATGTCTCCAGTCCCTTCCGTCATGTCAATGCTATGTGCCCTAGCAGCCCTCCCTCCCCCAGCCTCTAGTACAGGGACAGGTATCTGGGTTTTCCCATCTAACATGAGCAGGTGAGTACCAGTGGCTTGCAAGGTTTGTGTAAGGTAGCTGAAGTACAAAGTGAAAGGAACCATTGGCAGCAAGATAACTTCATCTGTGGTGTCTGACTTCTGAGATGTTTGGGTTAATCCATAACAAATGGCTTTATTTCTGTGAAAGTAAATTTCCGCAAAGTTGATGTGTGTACCTTTGGACCTTGACGAAAATCTTTATTTCCTGAATTATATAACTAAGTTTTCCTTCGGCTTTTCTTCAGTCTTTAATAAAAAGCTTTTAGTGCTTTAGTCCCACCTCTCTTTCCTAATGTTCAAGGAAAAGCTACATGTAATATTACCTCTTACTATCAATAGTCCAGCTTTCTTTTCCAAAGGAGATTTTTCTTTCAAGTTCCAACTAAACAAGCAATATAGTGTGTGTTTCTTCTAGCTGTTATATGTATTAGAGAAGATGGCATATTTTCACTAAGATTTTACCAACTCTTGCCTTTATGCATGTCTTAAAATATAAATGTCTATTATTAAAGTATAGCTCTGTGTTTCTTAACAACAGGGATATATTCTGAGCAAGGCACCATTTGGTGATTTTGTCATTGTATAAATTCATAGTTAAACTAAGACAGCTATATCACTAAATAATACAACTTTATGGAGCCACTATCGTGTGTTGTCCATTGTTGGCCAAAACATTATTATGTAAGTGTGCCTTTAACTTTAGAGTGACATAAGATGTGCTTTCTTACCTAAACTACATTTTCATCAAAACAATATTTACAGTTTCTTTTTTTTTTTTTTTCTTTTTTGAGACAGGGTCTCACTATGCAGTTCAGGCTGGCCTTAAGCTCACTTTGTGGCTCAGGGTGGTCTCGAACTCACAACAATCCTCCTGCCTCAGCCTCCCAAGTGCTGGGATTACAGGCATGCACCACCACGCCCGGCTTACAGTTTCATATGTAGAGTTCAAAGATAAAAATCCAGCTAAATTGTGATGCACTGTAAATTACTAGGATTTAAATTAACCTTGCAACTATCATCATGATCAACTGCTATCAAAAATCATCAATATAAAATCAACAAACTACACAAATTTGAAAAAATCATGAACTTTTCTCAGTAAAAATATGAAAGTCAAAATATGTAAAAATGTAGAAATAAAATTCAACCTTAACATTCTAGATTATTAAGGAAACATAAAAAAGCCAGGAGAATACCTGCACAAATAAATGTTCATTGTGATTTTCTAAAACAACAAAATAAAAAATAAATGGAGAACTATAGGAAAAAAAAAACTCTGCCTTCAAATTAAGACATTTCAAATGTTGGAGCAATCCCAAAATGGAGTATCATCAAATCACATTATTTATAGAAGGAGAAAATGTATAGAAAACAGGAGAAATCATGAGAAAGTTACCTGCCAAATTTTAGAATAGTAAGCTCCTAAAATGCTTAAGCTCAATTTGCTTAAGAATTAGAAAAACCAGTTCCTGACTTTCAAAACATCTTTTTAGTTTGGATACCAAAGTCTACCAAAAAAGCTAAACATGTTCTAAAAATATTTCAGGTAAGTATTATAAACTCTTGCTTATGTCCTCTGAGATCTTTGTAACACTACTGACAAAAATAAAGCAAATTTAAACAAATGCCTGATATTTTCTGATGCGTTTGGGTTAAAGGAGGTGTTTCCTAATGGATTGTATACTACTTAAATGGAATTAGCTGACTTTTAGAGCTTAAACCATATCCATACTGCTTTTAAAAAGACACTCAAAGCAGATCCAAGTTAGCAAATGAGAGACCCTTATATCAACACTGATTTCAAAGTTAAACAGTAATTGTTCTTTTGTCTTTTATAAATTGCTAAAAGAATAATAGTGTTAATTAATGGTGAATCATGCAGCAGTGGTCTATTCATATTCTCAGGCATGTTGCTCTGGAGGTGGTAAGCAGCAAAGTGTTGATGACTCTATTGACTCAGCTTGGAGAAAGATTAAGAATCTCAGTATGACAACAAATATAAATTTTCTTGTTATAGAAATTTATTTCACTCTTTTCTACAGTGTCTTTCTTATATGGTAGCAAAACTCCTCTGCTCACTGTGAATTCATACCTTATACCCCTCAATTTTTTTTGCACAAATTAAACTCCCTAGGCTATTCTCTGTTGTACATGTCCCTTTTGCATAAATTTACTTAAATCTCTTCTTCTATCTGTGTCTACTGTGTCCTTTGAGTTTGACTCAAAAAAATCAACTGTAGTTACCATATGGGAGGGAGATACCAGAGGTAGTCAGTGGATGGTCATTCACATTTCACCTGATAATCCTTACTGATGTTCATGGAAGATCTTGCTAGTTGCCTATGAAATACCCCTTCCTCCTTAATTCTTAACAGCAAGATTTCAGTTTTATGAAAGCATCTATATGCTTTCGTGCAATTACTTCTCCAGGATCCGTGCTGCAGAGGGTGACCATGTGTCATGATTAAGGAGGGCGGGGTATCGATTAAAGGCTTCAAGGGAAGCAGTGATTCTTCTCCTAAGGGTCCCCGCCTTGCATCTTTTCCTTTCCTCTCCCAATCTGGAATGCTAATGAAATACATGGAGATATGAAAAATGCTTGATACCACAATCATGAGGACAAAGGCACACTAAAGATAGTAGGGTAGGAAAGTGGAAGAAGCACCCCTAATATTATCACTGTGCTGCCATAAATAGCCTTGTTCTACCTCACTACCAACCCACCTCTACCTTCAGTCTTCTCATTGTGTAAATCAAATAAATTTCTGTCCTTATGGAAACAAACCAAAAATCCTGAAAAACACAGTCTTCTTGCTTTTAGAAACAAACACCAACACAACTTCTGGAATTTTCTTAAGTTGTAAGAATGCATTACTTTGAAAGTAACAAAATAATCAGATGTGTTAAATTCAAAGTAAGTTTCCAAGAACCCAAGCTTTGGATTCCAACATGACTAAATGGGAATCCAACTTCTGCCACCTACCTACTGACTTGTGACTACTTAATATATCAGAGTCTTGTAATCATCTTCAAAATGAAATGAAAATAATAAAGGTGTGATGTTGTCTAATATACAATACACAGTGTTATAAGGGAGTCCTTAATAAACATAGTAGTTACTTTCCTAACTACACACACATGCACTCTCCTGCGTGTTCTTTTTTATTTTTAATCAGTACATGTTGGTAATACATAAAGGTTGCATTTATGTAGTGGAGAGTCAGTGCATGTGCATAACACATCTTAAATCCAAATTCTTTTGTTTCCTACACTTTCCATCCCTCCCTCTCCTTACATCTCTGGTCTGCTTCTTATCTGTTTCCATTCCTTCCCTTTCAGTTTTTTTACCATTCCCCTTCTCTCCACTCCCTAATCCCTTCTGTCATCTCTTGATCCCCTTCCCCTTTGTTCTTTTTTCCATAATTTTACTGAAGAACAAATAGCAATGAGACAGTTTCAAATCAAATTATTAGAACAGATTCAATAATTAACACATTGCATATTGTTTTCGTAGCCATTATTTGTTGTACAAGGTGCAGACATGATATTCTATTTCCAAACACTATTAGAGCAGATGCCTCTATTCATTGAATTAAAAGAATGTAGTTATATATCTTTTTTAAAGCTGAATTATAGTACAGTTTCAATAATTAATACTGTCTACATTGTTATCTTCCTAGTGGTTATCCATAGTACAAGAAGCAGACAGGATATTCTGTCCAAATACTATTAGTGCAAACCTTTCTTCTCGTAGTATTACGTGAAAGCTGAATATTTATCCTAACTGTTATGTATATACAAACACAGAATGATCCTTCCTTTGTATTTCCTTTTTTTTTTTGTTTAGTCCTGTCAAAGATGGGTATTCTATAATAATTGAATGACAATAGAATTGCCCTTCCCCTTTGAATAAAGATCTCTCTGCTGTCCCTATTATCTTTCATGTTGCTCTTGATTATTTATACTTTCGTTTTCTCATATAATAGACATCATGCAATATTTAAGCTTGTGAGTCTGATTTATTTCACTTAGCATTATGGTCTCAAGCTGCAGCCACTAACCTGCAAATGCTTCAGCTGTCCTTCTCTGTGGCACAGTAATAGTCCAATATTATAAATGTCACATTTTTGCTTGTTTATCTATTGATAGGTATTATAGGATGCCTTCAAGATTTAGTTTTCATCGATTCTGTGGTGTTAAACATGGGTATGGATGTCTCACTGTGCTATGTGACTTTCCCTCTTTGGGGAAGACATCTAGAAGGAAAATAGCTAGGGCAAATAAAAATTCTAGCTTTTGTTTTTTTGAGAAATTTACATACTGATTTTCATAGTATTTGTACTAGTTTACATTCCCAACAAAAATGTAAAAGAGTTCCTTTTTCTCTGCATGCTTGTAAAACATTTGGCTCAGTGGAATAAGCACTTCCCTGGCAAGTGCAAGGGCCTGAGTTCAATCCCCAGTTCTGCTAAAAAAAAAAAAAAAGTACAACATTTGTTGGCCAAACATTATATATATCAAGAAGCTCTGGAGGTTAGAGTAGTTGGCTTCTGATCCTCCATCACCAGGTTCTATGAGATGTTATTTTTCTTGGCTTAAGAGACCTCATCTGAAACAAGATTCTCAATCCATTATGTTCAGCTTGAACAGTTAATGAATATTAGGGAATCAAGCACACAATTATGATCCAAAGGAGGCATATAGGGGCTTACACGGTGCTGTAAACGTCCTATTTATTTACCCATTGGGTGGTTGGTTACACAGTTATTTGCCATCTAATTTATTCATTAAACTTTTCCTATATATTACGTATACTTTCTATATGTATCTTATATTTCAGATTCTCAGAAAATCCTCCAAAGCTGATGATTCTGTTTAAGGGTACTCACTTGCTTCTGCCCTGTGTTATAAATATCTTTGATAGAATGGCTCTTTGTTGCATTATGTATTTATGTCTTACTGGGAAGAGCTAGAAGGACCAATATCCCCTCAGGAAGGAGGAGTATGTGGTACAGGGTAACAAAAATAAGGGAAAGTAAAAGATAGCAATGCATGTTTTTTGGAGAGGGATTTGGGAAAGGTAGCAGGTCAGCCTTTATTCACCTTTTAGCCTAAAACCCTGAGAAGATACTGGAAAACCACTCTTAATGACATCCCAATGAAAGTTTATGATGTACTACTAAGAAAAAGACTTCTCTTTTATCAGTTTGCTCTAGAAAAATTGAATAAAAACAGTGTTTCCAAATATTTTCTTCCTCCTCTCTCAAATTGCCTTTACTATTCTGAATATTTTATGTTAGTTGTTGCAGATGTTACATTAAATGAGAAAATACTTACATATCACTATCAACTAAAGTACACCATTTATCTTTTTTTTTTTTTTTAAGCAAAGATCGAACTCAGGCCCTTACGCTTGCCAGGGAAGTGCTTATTCCACTGAGCCATCTACCCAAACCCCGTACACAGTTTATCTTAAGACTGATTCTTTGTTTGTATGGTTTTTGTTGAATATTTTACAACATTCATTCACAACTGTGTTATGCAGGATAGTTCCATTGCTCTAAAAATCTAGGGTTTCATCCCCTGAACAACATTAATATTCTTACTATTGCTATAATTTTTGCCTTTTCCAGAGTATCATATGATTGGAATCTATAGTATGTAGCATTCGCAGATTGTCTTCACTCAGTAATAGTCATTTAAATTCATCCATGTCATTGTATACTTTAGGAACTCATTTCTATTTTATTCCTGAATAATATTACATTATATCTGTGTAGCAGTTTACTCCTCTACCTATTCAAGGACTTCTTGGTTGCTCCAAAGTTTATCAGTAAAACTGGTATAGAACTTTTGCTCAGGATTTTGTGCAGATTAAGTTTTCATCTATGGGGTATATATGTTCCAGGCAATTAGAAATGACTAAGTAGAATAGTGGGTTTGCTCCACCCCACACAGCCACAGTTGGCTTGGCTTTCTAAAGGTCTCCTTGCATTTTCATTTTCCAATGGGTTTTTGTAGTATATTGTTTGCACTCATCCTGGGGAGTTGGTACATGTACATGACACAACTTACTTTCTGTCCCCTTACTCCTCGCTTCTGCCTCCTTCCACCTAATAGACTCCTTGTCCTATATTTTTTGGTACATGTTTGCAGGACATAAATTTTAAATTCCTCATAGGCACTTGGTACATGCAGAGAACATGTTGCAGTTAGTTTCCTTACATCTCATTCCCCTCTTCTCCACTCTCCCTCCATCTCTTGGTTCTCGTCCTACATGTATACAATCTGTCTTGCTTTTTTACTCTTATTATCTTTTTTATTTTTTTTATTTATATTTGGATATCTCAGAGAAACACTGATATTTAAGCTTGTGCGTCTGTTTTATTGCACTTAACATCATGGTCTCAAGGTGTGTTCGTGTTCCTATAAATGGCTTAAGTTTAGCTATCATTGTGGCAGAATGGTATTCTCCTGCGAGTAAATACTATATATACTTTATCCATTCATTTATTAAGTGGACTTATGGGGCTGCTTCCAAGATTTAACTATCATGAAATGTGCCGCTAAGAACACAGATGAGCATGTACCCCTGTAACACAATGTCTTTAACTCTTTTAGGAAAATATGTACAAGGAGAATTATTTGGAAATATATTTTCTAGTTTTAGTGTGTTTTTTTTTTAGAAATCTTTATACTGATTCCTATATTGGACATAATACTTCACACTCCTTCCAATTATGAAGAAAGATTCCCTTTGTTATTATTTAATGATAGTCTTTCTTTTTGGTGTGAGAATTTTGTGTTGTTTTAATTCATAGTTCTTGAATAGCCAGCAATGGTAAGCATTTTTTCCTGTATTTATTTGTCATTTGTACTTTTTCTCGGAAGTGTCTATTCATTTCAGTTGCCCATTTTTTAACTGGGTCTTTTATTTATGGTGGTCTAATTTTTTAGTTCTTTATATGTTTTAAGTATTAGTCCTTTGAGGAAAAGCTGGCAATTTGTTTGCAAATCAGCAGGTTGTCCCTTCACTGTGTTGGTTGTTTCCTTTGCTGTGCAGAGCTTTTTAATTTCATTTGATCACATTTGTTGTTTCTTGCATTATTTCTTGTGCAATCCGGGTTCTGCTCAGAAAATCCTTGCTTATTCCTATGTCTTCAAGGGTTTCACTTCTCTTCCAGCTGATTACGTGTTTCTGTTTTTAGAACTTTGATCCATCTTCATTTTAGTTTAGTATGTAGTGATAGAGATGGGCCTAGGGTCATTTCTCTGCATATGAATGGCCAGTTCTCCCTGCACCGCTTGTTGAAGACTATCTTTGTTCCAACAAGTTTGTGTACCTCTTATCAAAGATTAGATAACTGGAGTTGTTTCTGCATCCTCTATATTCTGTTTTGTTGATCCACATTTTTGCCAACTTTATGCTATTTTTATCAATGTAGTGTTATCATATAACTGAGATTGTGATGCCCCCTGCCTTGCTCTTATCCAGGATTTTTGTTGCTATTCTGGTTTCATATGAGGCTTAGCATTGGTTTATCTAGTTCTGTGGGGAACACTATGCTTATTTTGATTGGAAATGTATTATATCTGTATCAGTTTTAGAAGTATTAAGTGTGCCTTTGTTTTAAAAAGGTGACTTGCTAGGGAGGTAATGTAGTGGCTTAAGTGCCTGCCTGGCAAGTACAAGGTCCTGAGTTCCATTCCCAGTACAAAAGAAAGTGGGGTGGCTGGGGAGATGCCTCAGTGGTCTAAGCATCTGCAAGTGCAAGGACCCAGGTTTGATCCCCAGTACTGTATGCCGTGCTGGCTCTAGAACCCTAAAACAAGGCATGGTGGCTCATGCCTGTAATCCCAGTCCTAGGGAGGCTGAGACAAGAGAATCACTAAGAGTCTGAGCTGTGTAGCCAGACTCTGTACCAAAACAAACAAACAAATAAATAAACAGGTGAGCTAAGTGGTAGATTCAGTGATCAGCTTGCTAGAGCCTGTGATTCCCATCTTCATTCAAATATTTCCTAGCAGAAAGAGGGGATCTCATTGGACATCTGATTAAGTTTTACATCTAAAGTAAATGTACTGTTACTCTGTAATTAATAGGGTTATTTGCTATAAAATAAAAGATGCATGTAAATCTAGCATCAAGTATTATTAAATGCTAAATTTTACCCCAGCTGACTTTGTATAAGCCTTGTTGACTTTCTAACCCTGAATTTCTTCAGCTATAATATGAAGAAATCACTGCCCATTTCTCAGGTAGTTGCAAGAATTGAGATAACATAAGAATGGGTGAACATATGTTAGTTGCTCAGAACACATAATTTCTAAGCTCTTTAGTGGACTTTGGCTGTATGGCAGGGTTTAGTCTGTTTGCTTCATGAAATACATAGTTGTATATTTTCCATGCCTTTATTCCCCTCAGCATGCTTCTTTTCCATGCTTTTTGCTTGCCCAACACCTCCCCAACTTCACTTCCATGAGTCTCTGTCCTTGGCTACTCTCCCAGCCTTATTTCCCCTACCAGAGCTGGGTCACCAGAACTGTTTTACTGCCAACCCTGTGCTTTGAGGGTTTTCTCCTTTGCTGACCAATGCAGGATTAGTGGACTGAAAAATGGACTCCTCTTGGGCTCCTAAGTGCTGATAATAGGTTAATTAGTATGCCATTACTTCTTCCCAGGTATTCCATTTTAACAAGGTATTTTACAAGCTTCTATGCTTTAGCTCAAAGGAATCATTTCTTTTATAGTCCTGCTATCACACATTTGTGCTAGTAGTGAAGCAGTTGAGATTAGACACACTTTTCGGGACCCTCATATTTCACTCAGAGCTATCTGTACTGCTGACACATGAACCCTATCAGGGAAGTATAAACACTCGTATCCTAGAGACCTGGGAATGTCAATTTACCTACATTACATACTACCCAGGGAGTAGTATGAGAGGCACTGTCAACATGAAGCCAAAGAAAGAAAATTTATTAAGTGGAAATAATTTTACCAGACTTAAAGACAAAATTCTACCCTAAAATTCTTGCTAGAGTTCTACATCTTATATCAGAAACCTAAAAATGCCATTAAGTTCCCCTAAAGTAGATATTGCCAAAATAATTTGTTTACTAGGAGCACACTGTATTTATTTTTATGAAAGACCATTTTGCCCAATGGTTGTATCCTGAGTTGAGGACATAAAACAAATTCAAATCAGTGTTTCAGCAAGCTTTGAATGCTGCTCATCTTTGTTTTTTTTCTAGGAAATATAGATACCATTGCCACTTCCTGTCACCTACTCTTTATAGAAGCTTTTGCCTTTTGACCTACATAAAAAAGAAAGCAGTCACTTTTCCCTTTTACCTCACATCCAGAAAGATGGGCTTTCTGTTTTCCGCTATCCTATCTGGTCCCTAATGGGAAGTTCTGCCATCTCTTTCTGGTGACTTATTAATGCTGTGTGTTTGTGAAACTGCAAGCAGTGTAATTCTGTTACTGAATCAGGACACCGCCATCTTGCTTAAGATACTTGAAAACTCCATTCCTATTTGAGAAATCATCTGCTTACTAACATTTATTGAGGCCCTACATCTATAAGGTGACGTTCTAAAAACTCTGGTGGTTATGAAAAATCATTGCTTTTCTGAATGGTTCTGAAAATCCATTGAGAAGGCACGGAGCATACAGTGCGATGGAGATCTTCTTATAAATGAGGTACTGGCCAGCTGTAGCTCATGAGCTGGCCCCATGAGCTGTTTTTATATGGCCCATGAGCTAATGACAATTTTCATATTTTAAAGGATTATGAGGGTCAGCGAGATAGCTCAGCAGACTAAGCACCTGCCTAGGCAAGTGCGGGGACCGGGGTTTGAGCCTGGGCATGCTGAATCCTAGCAAGGTGGTGCCTGCCTATAATTGCAGTGCTTCGGAAGCTGAAAACAGGAGGATCTCTATGAGTCCAAGCTGGTAGTGAGATCCTGTACCAAATACATAAATTAAAGAAAATACAGTTATGAAAAACCAAAATCAAAGAATGTGACAGAATCTCAGCAGCCAATCCAGTATGCAATATTTACTATATGGTTGTTTTTTTAAGTTTTCCTACTCATGCTCTGTGTGTATCTGGAGGTAACTAAAATGATGCAGCCCATATCTAAGGCCAAATAGTGGATAATGCTTTCATGGTCTCCATGTAACACACATTGCTTAACTTCCCCCTGGTATGCTTTCATCAGTTACATGCTCCTCTCTACCAGGAGAGAGATGTTAGTGGGCCTTGTAGTAACTTCTACTGCTGACTTTTGCAGCAGGGCATTTGTAGCAGAAAGGTAATTATGCTCGTGGTCTGTGGTACTGTGTAAAGCACAGAACCAAATATTTGAGAAAAGGCAAGTTTTCAGTGTGACCTCTCTATATCCTGCCATGCCAGGCAGGCGCCTAGAGGGCTGGAACTTAGCCCCCAGCTCCCATTGGCTCTGTCAGCCATTATTTGGCACAAAGCTTCAGCAATGCCTATGTGATGGGCCCAGAATTTCTGTACTCTTGCTCATCAGCATGATCCTGATGAGGGCTTCTACTCATATCTGATGTCCTATACTGGAAACATTTGCCCAAGTATGATTGACAGAGGAGTGCTGGCTGTTAACAGTTTACAAATTGTATGGATTATTCAGTGTTTATCATTCATCAGCCAGGAATATAGCTCAGTGGTGCAGTGTCTGCCTGGCAAGCACAAGGTTGTGAGTTTGATTCCCTGCCATCCAAAAATTTCATGTAATATATTGACATCTTCTAGAGCCCTAAATGGTGGAAGCTAAGTGACAGCTTCTCTATTAGGGACACCATGGGCTCTTCAAATGGTCGTTGTATAATCCTCCTCCTCTTGTCTTTCAGATCCTGAGGTTTAGTGTCTATTGTCACAGATTTTCGTAATGAAGCCTGCCTCACTTGTCTAGTTACTTTCTGTTATGGTTTGTACATAGGTTTCCCCCTTCTTGAAGTCATGAGGTGGATTCTAGAGTTTGTGATTGATTATAGTGAGCATGGATGCTGCATCTGCCCTGGGGCAGGTAACTTGCAGTACAGTGTACAGAGGGGAGAGAGGCCAGCTGGTTGCCCGAGCTGCTGCCACTCCCTTTGCTCTTTGCTCTTTGCCACCACCATGAAAGGCTGCTCTCTGCCATGTGCCCCTCTGCCACTGAGCCAGCTGAGTATGGACCAAAACCTACAGTAACTGTGAGCTAAATAAATCTTTCCATCCTTTATTTTGAGTGTCAGGTATTTGTCCCAGCAACAAGAGAAGAGTAACTGAGACACTTCCTTGGCACCTGATTTTTTAACTCCTATTTAAATGCTCAACAAGCAAAAGGTCCAGTTCACACCCACTGTGATGGTAGTTGTCAAACAAACACAAAAACCGCATTGGTGATGAGATATGGGGAATCTAGAACCTTTGGGTACTATTGGTAGGAATATAAAGTAGTTCAGCTATTATAAAACAGTGTGGCAATTCCTCAAAAACTTAAAATTAGAATTACCATATGATCCAGAATTTCAACATTTGGTTATATCCTCAAAAGACCAAGAGAAAGGACTTGGGCAAATATTTATATATATACATTCATAATGGCCTTATGTGCAATATGAAAAAGTATGAGCCATTCAAGAGTCCATCAACAGAGGAACAGATAAACTATGATATATACATGAAATGGAATATTATTGGATATTAAGGAAACTCTCCCACATGATGCAACATAGATGAGCTTTGACAAATTATGCTAAGTGCGATAAACCAGACACAAAGAGAAAATGATGTATGATTCCACTGTGTAAAGTACTTAGAATAGGCATCTTCAGAAACAGAAAGTAGTATAGCATGTACCTGCAGAGCTGGAGGTTGACGAAATAAAGAAATATTGCGTTTAATGTATATAGCATTTCGTTCTTTAAGATGAAAAATGGATGACAGAAATAGTTGTACAGGGCTGGGGAGAGATAGCTCAGCAGTCTAAGCACCAGTCTGGCAACTGCAAAGAGCCAGGTTTGATCCCCAGTACCACAAGCCGTGCCAGCCTGCGAATCTCAGGCACACCATGCTGGCCACTGAAACTGGGTGTGATGGTGCATGCCTGTAATTCCAGTGCTGAGGAGGCTGAGACAGGAGTCTCACTATGAGTCTGAGCTGTGTAGCTTGACCCTTTACCAAATAAATAAATAAATGGTTAAAAAACAAAATAAAGGAGCCTGCCCTTAGCTCAGTTCTTTTAAGTGTCTACTCATGCAAAGGCAGTCAGGAGCAGGATTCTGTGGTTTGATCCCCAGCTAGCCCTGCTCTTCATGAATGAATGAATGAATGAATGAATGAATGAATGAATGAATAAATAAATGAAAATAAACAGTTGTACAACCATGTGGATGTATTTATTGCCACTGAACTACACACTTAAGAGTTGTTAAGATCTTAACTTTTAAGTTAGGTGTATTTTACCACAATTTTAATGCCAAAGTTCGCAGGATTTATATTGCTTTCTTGAAAAGTAATGAAGTAACATCTGAACTATGCCACTTATCAGTTTTATTTTTTTCATTAATTTTATTGAGAAACAAATATCAATGAAACAGTTTCAAAACTGATTAATAGGACAATTTCAATAATCAATACATTGCATATTGTTACTTTCTTAGTGGTTATTCATAGTACAAGATGCAGACAGGATATCCTATCCAAATACTATTAGTACAAATCTTTCTTCTCATTGAATTAGGAGAAAGTAGCCATATATCTATGCTAATTATTTTGTATATACAGATATAAAAATGGTCATTCATTTGTATCCCCTTTTTTTGTTTAGTTTTGTTATAGATGGGTATTCCATTGCCATTTAAATATCGTAGGTTGTGAATTCAGCAAGATATTCCAATATAGTTCAGTAATCCAGCTTATCCACAGGACTGGCAATGTCAGAAATTGTTGACTTGAGCCTTTCACAGCTCAGCATATTTATATGGCTTTACTTTTATACTTTTCTGCCGGATGGTTAAGACCAAGATAAAGCAAGACCTATATAACAAGAAATGTAACTTTTGTATCTGATAAGGTCAGTCAAGTAACCCTCAGGATTTATCCTGAAACCATGTATGGCAGTTTACAGATCCTTTGTCAGTGTCAGCCGTGTGGATAAATCACGGCCATTGCTTGACCAATTTGCTTTCTGTAAAAGCCTGAGAGATTGTTTTCTCTCCATGTGACTCTCCCCAGGCACACTCTACGCCACTGATCACATTGTGGTCCCATAATCTTCTTGATCAAAAAATTTGGGACACAATTGAATTACATGAAGTTATAGTTCAGGTTCTCCTATGTCCTGAGTCTTCACTGACCTTGAAAGGCTAGGGTGAAAATGTTGGCTGACCTTTCAGCCCTTCTTTTTCTCTAAGTTTTTGTCTGCAAACTTAGGTTGTTAACCCTCCAGAAGAGAAGCTTATTATTACTCTACAACATATGCAGGTGGGCTTAACCTCACTATCTGTCTGAATATCATACCTCTTAGGCATAACATGGAACAAGTATTTTCCATCAAGTATTGATGTGTTAAACTTTACGTCCCTACAGAATATGGGGGAAAAAATAAAAAATATTTTAAAAATATGAATGAGCAATTACATATTTTTACACAGAAATTTAGAAATTTAACCATATACAGTATTGTAGCAGGATAGTCCTGTGACATTTTTTTTCTCATCTCTTTTTTCATTTATTACCCTTTTTTTTTTTTAAACAAACATGTACTTGAGAGACAGTATGGAAATCAATATTATGTCATAACAAGCAGTACATATTTAGAAGACCTGAATGACAGGCATTCCAAGCACTTATCAGTTTTATGATCAGGTCTCAATTGTATTAAAAAAAAAATTGTCTATGAGTGTGTGTGTGTGTGTGCGTGTGCGTGTGCGTGTGTGTGTGTGTGTGTGTGTGTGTAAGAATTATATGTGTCTATTGTGAAGTAAATGGCAATTGACATTCCAAGTGAGGGTAAATATTATGGGAGTGCTACATCTAAGTAGGAAATTTGCATGGATTTGTGATCACTTACAATAGAGTAACAGGGAGAACTTTTGTGGAAGACCCAGCATTTGAGCTGAACTCCAGATTGTGAGAATTTAGAATGATTTAGAATAAAGCAGGCAAAGGAAGCATTTGAAACACAGGCCTATATAAAGAGGCTGAAGTAAATAAATAAATGGGGTCTTTGATCACATAATCACATTTGACAGGAGGATAGGATGTAAAAGACCAGAGTGATGAGAAAGGATGCACTTACAGAACATTTTGAGGGCTTGCCTGAGATATTTGAACATCCATTTGGTAGACAATGAGAAGAATCCACTGTGTCTTGATACGCAGAAGGTTTATTGAGACTTTGTAAGTACTATTACAGAAGTATACCTAACAGCTGAAAATATGGATAGACTGGAATATAGGAGACTAATTAAAAAGCTATAGGTGGGCAGGGGAGATGGCTCAGTGGAATAAGAGCTTCCCTGGCAAGCGCAAAGGCCTGAGTTCAATCCCCAGTTCTGCCAATAAATAAATAAATAAAAAATAAAAAGCTATAGGAATGCAGAAAACATGAATTACTTAGGGCTAAACTAAGATGGTGACAAAGGAAAATGAAAGTCCCAATATCAGACCATAAGAAGTTCTTGGAGCTCTTTGTTGCCTTGCAGTTGATGGCAAGCATAGAGTGACTCTAAATCTAACAAGTGTTTTAAGATCAGATATTTAGCCCACATTTCTACTTAAGACCTCAGAATCATGTATCCTTCTGCCTTTTGTGTATTGTCATGTGAGTATCTTTCGGATTAAAGATGTTCATTCTTGAATTTATAAACCTATTCTCTAACTTTCTGATTTTTTTTATGAAAAGGAACATTTATGTTTTCCTCTCTTGTTAGAAAAGTAACATATAGGGCTGGTGGTAGAGCTCAAGGTCCTGGCCAGCACAAGGTCCTGAGTTCAATCCCTGGTATGCCCCTCAAAAAGAAAAGTAACATACATTCTTCACTGAACATTGGGAAACGTTGTCGTAATGTAAAAAACAAAACATATTCTTAATTCTATTCCAATTGGATTTTTGACAAGTATACTTGATAAACATTCTTAGTCTTTTTGTACGTACGATTGACTTTTTAAGTAAAACATTAGGATTGAACTTTCTATGCTATTTTATAACATTTTCCCTGAATGACCTACTATTTTCATGTCAATCTTTGGCCATAGGGTCATGAGTAAATCAATTCTGCTCTAAATGATTTTCTTCTTTCTAAAATGAGGGTATTATTGCTTAGCTGACTGGATTACTATAGACAATAGTTTCTAAACACTGTCATATGTTGGACTCTTCTGGAGACCTTTTCAGCTACACAATAATGATTACCTCTCAGAGTCTCAAGATGGGAGGTAGATATCAGAAATTCTTAAATCTCATAAAGTGGTCCGAATTTACAGCAAAGTCCAGGAGTAAAATGTATAAGATTTAAATGACATAAAATACACCTAGAATCTAACAACAATGCTTCTTATTTATTAGATTTTTACTAGCACTGGCTTCTGTGTTCATCTTTTCATTTAACTCTTAACCACATCCCTATTTGGTTTCATTATCTTAATGTCACATGTAGTAGGAAACCAAATATTAGACAGATTGAAAAATTTCCTTTGTGTCACATAACTTGTAATTAAGGGACCATAATTCAAGGCCAGGCCAACCCATCAAACTCCACACTGTGATAAGCTTCATAAATATTACTGGTTTCTTTTTTCTTGCTAACTTTTCCAATCCTGTCTAAACTATTATTTTTTTTTCAGGACTGTATTGTTTTATTAGAACCTCCAAGCACCTATGTATAACAGGTTGGTGCAGCCTGATTAGTTTTGTTATCCAAACGAGGATTGTCCTCTCAATCAAGGGCAGAGAGCTGAACATCAGTGCAAATTTACACCTTGTGTAATGGCAATGTGAAATCACTGATCCTTCTTAAATGTATTTCTGCAGCTATGACCTGAGCACCGGCTTTCTTCGGGCATCTGGACTGCATCAGAAACAATACCCACACCTGTGCACACTGCCTTGGTTCTCTTCATGTCCTTACTCCTGTCTAAACTATTAACTGTATTTAAAATGTGGGATTTATCCCATTGTCCATAACAATGAACAGGTAAAAAGTTGTATTTATGGATTACACCTGAAGCTTAATTCAGCCATCCTTTAAGTATATAAAATTTGCCATTAAAGAATCTAGAATCTGTGGTGGCTTGAAACAAACTAATCACTACCATTAGAAAACCTCACAGGTACATATATTTTATATACAATGTAATTGTTTTGCAGTAGACAAAATTTCTGGCTGCACTGTAGTTATAATAGGCCTTTAATCATGACTCTGCTCTACCGAGCTGTTAGTACAAGACTTCCATCTGTGGGTGTTTTGAAATTCTGTCATTTTTTCATCATGTAGTAAGACACAGTCAAATTATTTCCATAACTTTGGAAGTTACTCATTCCACACTTTCTTTATCATTTTTTTGGCATTTGAGGCTATTTTATTGCTCTGACCAAATGTCTATGTCTTGATAGCAAAAACATTTGTTTTTATCTTGTCTTACTTGGTATTTTTGGAAGAGCAAATTGACAATTCTCATGAATGATTCTGAGTTAGTAGCATCTGCTCTTCCTCTTTTGAAGAGCAGAATAGCTCTTCCTCTTTTGAAGATCACTGAGACATGAATTTTATCAATTTAAAAGCAAAACCTTAGCCCTATATGAGGTGTTAGCAAAAAAAAGTGTAGCATCAAGGACTTGAGCTCTCACCCAGACAACCTAAAATTATTACTGTCTAGTTGGCAGATACTAATCAATACTATCCACACCAATAATGCATGCTCATAAATATGGCTCCTGAACACCCCCAATTTGTTTTCACTTATTTATTTGGGTCTTGACATTTTGTTTTAAGTTTATTTACTGGATATAGGGTTTTACTACACAGCTCAGACTGGTAGTGATCCTCCTTTCTCAACCTTCCCAGTGCAGAGATTACAGGTGTGTGCCACCATGCCCGGTTTCAGTGGCCAGCATGGTATGCCCAGTGTTCCAGGACCAACATGTCATATGGTACCAGGGATAGAACTCAGGTCCTTGTGCTTACTATGGAGGAGCTTAGACTGCAGAGCTATCTCCCCAGCCCTGGGTCTTGACATTTGTCTTTAATAATTTGATATCCGGGATGAGTTCTCTTTTCAATAATTTTAAATAGTCAGTGGAGAAAATCATGCATTCATTGCATTTTATAGTACATTCAAGCTAAAATTGGCAAATAAAATATTTTCAAATGAATCACTTTTACTTAGTAAAAATGCATGGGTTTTTTATTGTTTGCTCTGGAAATTTTTTAATCTAGTATTTTACTTTCTTAATGTTTTACTTTTATTACATATATACTTTATTGACTGATTTTTGTAAAAGATGCATCTATCATGAAGGGTTTCTGGGGATATGTTCAAAAATGTTGAAATGCTAGGCTTAGTAAAATTACAACAAGCAACATAAGCCAGATTGAGAAATATCTTGCCAAGTAGTAATTCTCAGCAAGCCATTTGGAGAGGTTAAATTTTTTAAGTTGTTAATACCTTGATAGGAAATATATTTTCTCTCCCCTTCCTTTTACCAACATTAATGATCTTGTACACATATTAAATTCTAAAACATTCCTGGCATTTGCATGCAATTGTATATAAATGTTTGTCTTCAGAGAATTAATAAGTATCAAGAAGGTCTCAGTAGCATAGATTATCTTTAACAAATTAATTTATAATTACAGTTTAACCATTAGGCTCTGAAACTGTATTTTTTCAAAGAAGGGGTGGATAATTCTCTTAGTAACCAATCTAATATCTTTCTAAATTTTTCCTTGAGAGCCAAGTGTGTTAGTAATGAGCAGGTACAGGCTTTGTAGCTGCCAGAAATGAGAAACTGTACTTTTGCTAAGGAGAGAGAGAGTGTTGGAGTGGTGAAAATCTAGCAGAGTGCTCAAGGAATGCTTTCTAGGTGGTAAATTTAAAAAGCCCACTTCCAAAGCAAGAAAAGACCAAAGAGAATATGAGGAGAAAGATGCCTGCACTAGCATCTATCTATTTGCCTGAAGTGAAATGGAAAGGTGTTATAATCAGCAAGACAGATCCTTAGGGGCCTGCTAGGAGTAGTAAAGGGAGGTTACACTTTATGTAGCTTTATTTATTAAATTTTAAGAGTAATGGTATGATTTAAATTTAGCCTAAAAAAGATTACCCTGACCACTAGATTATACACTGGAAGGAGGCAAAATTAATCAAAGAAATACTTAAAAAAACAGAAATGACCAAAACTGGCTCCAGAAGATAACTATGGAACAAAGCATAAAGGTTGAAGATTGATATCTGAAGAGAAGTACCAGGCACAGGTGATGTTAGATATGAATTCCTTCTGACCATTAATGAATATAGAATTGTTTTCAGTCTACCAACTCTAGTGGGGAGGAAAAATGAGACAAAGTTATAATACTATAAATAAGAACCGTTACAAAGGCTTAAAAAATGATTTGGGCTGGGAGTATAGCTCTGATAGCACACTTACCTAATATGCATAACACTCTGAATTTCATTCCTAATACTGAAGAAATTTAAAAAAAAAAAAAACCTTTGTACCTTTGAAGATATCTAGAAAGATAATCCAAAATATTTAGTATGATGGGAGAGATATATTTTGTCAATATTATAGAGGCATTTGATAAAATAAAATTCAATAGTCATCCCCAAACAAACAAATAACTCTGGCAGCTAGTGTGGAATTCAGCTTAGCTGGCTTGACATCTTCCCTGGAGCACTGGTGGGGCACACTTCTGAGTGTGTCTGGGTGGGTTCCAAAGATGTGGCCTTGGAGTTTCTGTCTGGTCCTTTCATTCTTCCCCTGTTCTGCCTCCTGGCTGCTTTATTCCAGCAGGCCTGTCTCTATCACTTACAGGTTGCTGGGCCCAAATATCCCACACCTATACTTTATTTTTATTTATTTATTTATTTTTGCCTTTTTGAGACAGGGTCTCACTATGCAGTTCAGGCTGGCCTTAAACTCACTTTGTAGCTCAGGCTGGTCTCGAACTCACAACAATCCTCCTGCCTCAGCCTCCCGAGTGCTAGGATTACAGGCATGCGCCACCACACCCGGCTCTCACACCTATACTTTAAAAGGGAGATGTTTATTTTGGCTAACAGCTTCAGAATTTTCAGTACGTGGTTGGAGACTCAGACTTCTACGTGGCACGGTGGAAGGGCTTACTTTGGAGAAAAGCTTCCTATGTTATGGCATCCAAGAAGCAGAAAGAAGGGAGAACCTGTGAGAGAGAGATACACCCTTCCAGGTCATGCCTCCAGTACCCCACCAGGCTCCAACTCCTAACAACAAATTCAGCTACAGCACCTCCATGAGCCAATTATGTACAAACATATCAGATTTGGAGGGAACATATTATATCCAAATCATAACAACAGTCTTCAACTGTATATCTTTGCCTTGGAAGCAGTGTGCCATGAACTGAAATCATCAATTAAATCTCTGCTCCTTTAAGTTACTGGAATTGGACCTTGTCTCTCAATCATAAGAAAGCTACAAAATAGAATCTCTATTTAGGAAGAGAAGAAAACTCTCTTGGGTTTCAGAAACCACAGGAGGAAGTGGTATGAGGAAGTTCACTTGCTGCTACAGTGATTGGTTCCCCACCTGCCCAGGGTGTGTGCTACCTGAGGTACTATCTGCCAAGAGTGACCCATGTGGAGGCCTTTAATGCCACTGGAATGTGACACAATACAATGCCCTCCTGTCCACTTCCAACTTAGAGCCCGGAGCCACTGGGTTAGCAGTCCTGCTCATCCACTTCTGGTGCTCAGGCCAGCCAGCCTAGGCATAGCCTCTGCACCAGGGAATATTTTACAGTTTGTTTCTGAATGTTTTCATCCCTTTCACTCCCTGTAGCACAAAGTTTTCAGGGGCTTGACTACAGTGTTTCAGCTTTGGTGCTACTGATGTTTGGGGCCAGTTATTTGTAGGGAGCAGTCCACATGCAGTATTGTGATATTCCTGGCCTTTTCTCACTAGATGTCAGTAGTAGCACCTTCTTTCTCCCACCCCCCACTCTCTCCACCTAACTGTGAAAGACAAAAAGGTCTCTAGACCATGACATTGTTAAGTGTCTGCTAAGGGACAAAATCAGCCAACGGAGGATTAGTGAACTGGATGACAATGTAATGACTTTCACACTGCATCTCCACTACAGTCACATGAGAATTTGAGCTTCACCATATATGAAGTTTGGGAGGACATAATTTCATCCCTAGAACTACCTAAATAGGATTTTTAAAAGTTCTTTCCCCAAACCAAACAACTACATTATTTTATGTAGTGTGACCTTTTTTTATTATATCAATAAAAGACAGGGATCCTTGCTTAGTATCACTATTCTTCAACGCATATAGGAAATTGACAAGCTAAAAAGTAAAAGAAGGAACTTAAATATGAGAAAGTAAAAGATAATGCTACCTTTATTTTGCAGTAGGTATAGTCATGTACTTAGAAAATAAATATATTCTGCTAAAAACACTATTAAAGTTAATAAGAGAATTCATGAGATTGGCTAGATACAAAATTAGTAGTTTTTCTTTCTATTATACAATTAGAAATCAGTTAGAAAACACCTCATTTAAACACAATGTAAAAGATAAATTATTCAAAATAAATTTAAGAAGATAGGAATTGGAACTATATAAGGAAAGTATAACATTTTATTGAAAATCTTTAAACCTGAAAAATGGGCATATGATATTTTTTGTATTAATGCATAAATTTATTGCAGCTCTAATCAGAATCCCAACAGGGTTTTTTTTTTTTCCTCCAAAAGTGGTCATATAATTTATAAATCCATATGGAAAACATAATGTGTAATGACTTTACACTTAAAAATAATATCAAAGTTAGACTTCCTTTATCAGATATTAAATTACTGTGAATCTATTCTCAAAATACTGTATGCTAGCATAGTAACAGACAGATAACTGATTTAAAATTAATTCAATTTTTTTTTTTTTTTTGTATTTTTAGGGAAGGATGTACAGGGTGTTCAGGGTCTCACTACTAGATCAGATTCATAGTGATTCACCTTTTCATAGCCTCCCAAGAGCTGGAATTACAGGCATGCGCCACCACACCTAGTCTCAATTGTCTCTGTGTGCCCTGGGGATGGGGCTGCACTGCAGGCCTGGGGATAAAACCCCCAGCCCCTGCACCTGCTTGCAAGTGCTTTAATCCACTGAGCTATTTGACAGGCCCAATAAATAAATGATTAACATTTAGATTTGGTAGAAGAATATTTTTTCTTTTATACAATGTCAGCACTTCTGATCTTAAAAATTATAAGGCAAAGGATTTAAAAAATAAGAGGTCTTTTCTAAACCTTTGGACATTCAAAGCAAGGCAGTAGAGACTTAAAAGCATATTTTAAAAAACAGTACATTTGGTTACACAAAATTTAAACATCTCTTCCCAGGAGGGAAAAGTAAGCACAGTGGTACCAATGGAAGTACAAAGAAATACATAGATTTTGTTATGTTTTAAGGTGGAAACAACAGGATTTTCTGGTAGAAAAGATGTGGCTTTAAAACAGGATTTTAAGAAGAAAATGAGTTTGGATTTGGGTTTTGTGAGATCATTTTAAAGAAAGAAATCCAAATTACTTGTACCCACTTAGACAAAAGTATTTCCTCAGAATGAGAAAATAAATTACTACAAATTACAAAAATTAAAAAGCTGCCAAATACTATAAACATTTCCAAATAATAAAAAAAGCCCTACTATTTTAATCAATCAACTGCTTTAAATGTCTTGGCAGTAAACTCTTTGATAGTGCCTTTTATATAACAATGGTCTTGTGAGATTCTTTTCTAAATAAAAAATGAAAAGATAATTCTCTCTTTATTCTAGCATGGTTGGCCAAAATATATTTTTCTATTCAGAACTAGGATATAAAAAATGTGATATCACACATACATACACTTGATATTTCATACTATAACTTTAAGCTTATAATTTACATATAAAATTTCTGATAAATTCTCTCATACAATTTTTACTTTTAGGAAGTATGAGTTAGTTGTAATTGTATATCTCACATTACTGAGGGTATTTGTAGTGAGAGAATTTCTATTTTGACTAGACTCCATTATATTCCAAATGTTTCTATAACTAGCTAAATAAATACTATACTAAATACATGCTAAATAAGTGCTAACAAGTGCTAGTCAAATAACTAACAGACTTTTTCACAGACTAACTTCAGGATTCCTGTATTTCAAGTATATTCCTCTTTGCTAGATACTCCCAAGTGACACTGGTAGTGTTGATATTGTGAAAGAATAACAGACTTGGAACTTGCAGGTCACCAAGTTCCTTTCCCATAAAGTACGTCATACAACAATCATGAACAATAATTTAAATATAAGTTTATTTCACTAAGTCCAAACTACACTCCCTGACCTTGGCCAGTTCTCAAAATTGCTTGGGAAAGTGATTTGAAGGAAAAGGTAGAGGAAAAAAGAGGTACAATTCCAGTTAACTACAGGTTCGATATGCTACCATTGGAAAATTTTCCAAAATGTGTGGCCACGTGAACACATTTTGTTTCCAAGATCTTGCAAATGATGACAATGAAACTGATTGCTTCATTGATTCGTGGCAGCATCATGTCTGATTGGCAGAATCATGTACTGCTTCGGGGTTTCTGGTGTAAGTAGGTCAGGCTGAACTCACGGGTAAAATACTCTCTTATTTGAGCTTCTTGTCATTTAACTGGAAAACTAGTTGTTTAAGTGCCATCAGAAAAGAGAGCTCAGCCACAACTAGCTGCCTAGCACTGTGAGCTTTTCTGTCTGGGCCTGAGACCCCTTTCTTCACATAGAGGAACTGGACAGCCTCCTCCGCAACACGATCTTAGCCCCGTCAGGCAACACCATCCCTGGCATGAAATAAAACAAGTGATTGAAAATGATATTATGAAAGCACCAAAGAGAAATTGTCCCTGGAATCACAGCCTACAAAGCAGGCTAGGATTGTTGCAAATCTTCAACATCTTCACTATCTGGCTGTCAGCTAAGAACTTGTTGGATTATTTTTATTGAAAAGTTCCACACCAACTACAGAGTGACTGTAATTCTCTTTATGTCTGTGACAATTTGCTTGCCTTTTTTCTGGTTATAATAGAAGGGTCATTGGTCCTATCTTAGCCCAACCTAGCTTATTAATCATTTTTTAAAAGCATTTTTTGCTGTTGTGTTTTCTTCATCTACTACATTATTGCTTTCTTTTTTATTGAATCCTGCCCATTCATATTTTAGGATTTCCCAGCAAAAAGCATGACCTTATCTTGCTAGCGCCAATGGCTCATTTTCTGCGATCTTCTTGGAGCTCTCAGTATTTGACACTATGCACTCTTCCCTCCTAGTGAACACGCATTTCACCCTGGCCTAGGATATCATACTTGCCTGGCTTTTCTGGTGGCTCTTTGGCAGCTTTATCTCAAGGGTCCTCACTAGGGTGCTTTTATTAGGGGCACTTAGCCTCTCAATAATAACCTAGCTCATGTGAGCTCCTCCAGGGATCTACATACCAGTGTTAGCAGGTACATCAGATGGATAGGTCCAGCTGGGTCTTATCTTTTGGGCTCCAAGCTCCTTGACCTTTCAATTTAGATATCTAATACGTAACAAGTATGTAAAACAAATATGACCAGAGTTAGTAGTATTCCTTCCTGTAGTACAGTTCCAGAGCCTTTCACTTCTCATTAAACACAGTTACCATCTACCACGTTGCTTTAAAGATAACATAGGCTTTGGAATCTTTGGTTCTTCTTGCTCTTTGCAACTATGTCCATCAATATGTATTGCTGGCCATATTTTCAGAATGTCTTGGATCTATTCTATTGCTATTATTCCCAAAGCTATAACCTTAGTTTACCTCACTTGCTGATACTAAATTTCTGTGTATTACATATATGTGTATGCACATACATCTATATGCATATATTATTAGAGATTTATTATAACACAATTATTATCACATAATTATGAAGTAGTAAGAGCTGCAGTCATCAAGCTAGAGACCCAGCACAGCTGAAGTGTGATTTCAGTCCAAATTCAGAGGCCTGGCAATGAGGGGAAATAATGGCTTATATTTTAATCTAAAGGTAAGAGAAGACCAATGTAACAGTGGACTTTCTGATTTTACTTACAAGTGCAACATGATTGGCATGTGATTTTAAAATGGTAATATATTAAATTTCTCCAAGGTCATATATTGCACATGAACTTTTTAATTTAATCTAAATCCTAAAAGATAATTTAAGGAGAAACCTTATCAAATATCATTTTAGACTGGACATATCTGGCATAGTAATTCAAAAGGACAAAAGGCAAAAAGAAGAAGCAGCAGCCAACAGTGAATTTTAAGGGCTGGTACATCAGGAATAATGTCTCATGAAGCTCAAGTTTGTTAAAAAAAAAAAAAAAAAAAAAAGTAGAATAAGCCTGGCAAGCACAAAGGCTTGAGTTCAATCCCTTGTTCCAGGAAAAAAAAAAAAAAAAGGAATTTACAAGTTATGTTAATGAGCAAGAACAAATAGGAAGGAGTAGGCCCATTTATTTATTTATTTATTTAATTCTGAGACCAGGTTTTCACCATACAAACCAAGATGGTCTTGAATTCATTTTGTAGACAAGAATGGCCTCAGATGCACAGCAGCGATCCTCCTGCCTCAGTCTCCTGAGTGAGACAGATAGTAGTAACAGATGGCAAAAATCTCAAAACAGGATGATTCCGTTCTAATGCCACCTGTCTTGTGCATCAAAGACAGTGATCCTTAGATTGGTGAAGACAGAACAAACCAGTTTAAGAGGGAACTGATATCAAAGCTAGGTAAGAAGAAAGAGAATGCCAGGTGACGTGGCCATGTACAACACAGGACTGGGAAAGCTGGGAAATGAGACCTCTGAAACAACAACTGTCACCCCTGAAGAATGGCAGCTAAAGACAGGGGTGCCTTGGCTCTGGAGAAAACAAAGATAGTGCTTATTTTCAATGAAGGGAGAATGGCAAATCAATCCCTGGTGATCCCCTAACATGCATCCCTGAACAAAATTACAGAATAGGTCATTAAAAATGGAAGGGTTTCAAACAGTATAAAATGAGAACATTGTAAATTCTAACAAAGGGAAGTAATGTCAGCCAAGACACTGGGTCTAACCAGACTAACCTCATTTTTCTGGGCATCTTAACTACTACTACTATATTCCTTAAGCAGTTTTATTTTAAATTTTAGGTTCTAGATTGGGTGTCTTACATGCATTTCCTCATTTGGTTTTAAATATTACCCTCCTGTTCCCCAATTTTGTTGATTAGATATTGTTCAGATTAGCCTAAAAACACACAGTTAAGAATTGGTGAGCTTGTATTGAAGGATGAATAGCTACCTTTCAATCCGTGGTATGAGTGTCTATGCTATGATGACACTAAAGAACATAGGATAAACATGCCCCAGGAATGCTATTGGAATCATACACCTGAATTAGATGATGACATAATTTAAATCATCAACAGATAATGGAACAATCATTATTTAAGATACTGATTAATGTGTTATTCATTATCTATTGACAGAGATCTCTCGTGATCTAGAGAGTTACTGCAAATTAGACGTCCCTTCTCTCTCAAAAGGTCTGACATATCTCAACTGATATATGAGTGATGCTACAGAGAGAGGGCTGTAAGGATCAAGGGAAAAATTCTAAGAAGACCTAGTAGAAAAATCCCAAGGTGAGAGAGAAGGTGAATTTGACTAAAAGGCTGTGGAAAGGCGTGGAATGGTTATACAAAGTTGAGGAGTGCAAAGACAGAATATTCATGGCATTGCAGGAGAGATTTTAGCTATGATCAAAATACAGATGGTTAGTGAGTTTTATGCAAGAGTGACATGATCTGATTTGTTCTTCAAATATAAAACACAGTTTTACTATTACCTGAAGAATAGCTTATGAGCAAGAACTCAAGCCAGGAAGCCAATTGGGAAGTTATTGAATAGTCCAGGCAAGAAAGGGAGGTAGTAGAAATGGAGATACAGAGGAAGTCAGATTTGGGGTAACTTTTGGATTCAGAGGCACTAAAACTTGGGGATAGATTACAAAGACAAAAGCCTATATTATAAATGTAATCTGAGTTTTTGGTCTGAGCAAGTGAGTGCTAAAACTGGTGCCATTTTCTGACACCTGTTACATGGAGAAAGAATAAACATGGTTGGAAAAATAAAGAATATTCTTACAGAAATTTTAAGTTGTAGCTATCTCACTGAGTAAAGAGAAAAAAACCCTTGACTGCATATAAAATAAATAATATAGTTTATATAAATAAAAACTTCCTTTATTCCAAAATATTATCATAGTATTAAAAACAAAGAGGACAAGGCAACCTGTGGGCCACAGACGGGACATGCCACTGCAGACCATCCGAAGCCAGGAGACTGGATGGATCAGCTGAAACAGTAGGCCAAGCTGCTGAACCCGTGAGTCCTTGAGCATTTAGAGATCACATAGAAGAGGAAAGGAACTCAGAACAGGAGCTGGAGATGAATCAGCCAGCAGTGAGTTGGCAGGAAAAGCAGCAGACAAAACTAATCAGGAGGCCCAGAGAAAAAATCATTTCAAGAAGAAGAGAGGGGGCTGCCACATCAAATTTGGATGAGAAAAAATAGAGATTATGCTTTGGCAGCCTCAGCGGAATGATCAATATTGATGATCCCATGGAGTACACTGAGTAGAAAATGCAAAGTGAGGAAAGAAAGACCAGCTATAGCCAGGAGAGAGCCCTAATATTAGTAACCTCTGCAAGAGGGTATTAGGTCTTACTAAACTGGAGGTGAACTTCACAGTAGCTTATACTGAGAAATTTACATATGTTGTTGTGAGTGGGATCAAATAACCTTGGAGCAATCTATCACACCTAATAATGTTGCAGGATTCTTTTATTATACAGCGTTTGTCTGAAATTGCTCTCCAGCTTGCCTAAATTGTCAGTGCACTGTCCCCACCTGATCCCTTTTCAACTTTATCAAGGATATGTAAATTATTTTCATTAGGCATTATAAGAAACTGGAAATACCTGTTGAATTTTTATTACTTTCTCAGTAGACTGTAGGGTGAGAAAAATTGATCTTATTCAGCTGTCTCACAATGTACATAAGACAGTTAAGGTGCCAAGAAATGAAATGATTTTCCAAAAATAAAAATTCAAAGATAAGCACAAAACTAGGACTAGAACCCAAGTCTCTGAGTTTTACTTCTTATCCTCTTATTACTTCTCTATTTTTAGATGATAGCTTTCTAGTCTTAGGCTATTGACTTATAATAACACCTCTCAAAGTTCATTGTTTAAAATAGCAAAACAAAAATAAAAACCTAGAAAAATTTAAATTCTCAGCCTCAGAATTGGTGAAGTTTTCCTTTTCAAAAATGAGCTAAGGTGTTCATTTATTCAGTTGCTAGAATGTTGGCAGCACATGTCTCAGCTGAGACATCTGTCCTTCTTTAGGCATTGACAAGTCAGGTTACATGCTCATGCCCACTAGAGCGCATCCTTTTGTTTTTTAAATAATTTTATTGAGAAGCAAATAGTTATATAACAAGAAATGTAACTTTTGTATCTGATAAGGTCAGTCAAATTTCCTTAGGGTTTACCCTGAGACCCTGTACGGCAATTTGTAGATCCTTTGTCAGTGTCAGCCAGGTGGATGAATCATGGCCATTGCTTGACCAATTTGCTCTCTGTGAAAGCCTGAGAGAATGTTTTCTCTCTATGTGACTCTCCTTAGGCACGCTCTATATCATTGATAACATTCCTCTGTGGCCCCATAATCTCCTTGATCAGAAAATTTGGGACACAACTGAGTTACATGATGTTACAGTATAGGTTCTCCTATGTCCTGAGTCTTCACTGACCTTGAAAGACTAGGGCCAAAATGTTGGCTCTTTTTGTAGCCCTTCTTTTTCTCTAATTTTTGGTCTGTAAACTTCAGTTGTTAACCCTCCAGAAGAGAGGCTTATTATTACCTTACCACATATGCAGTTGGGTTTAACCTAACTATCTGTCTGAATATCAAACATCTTAGGTGTAACATGGAACAAGTATTTTCCATCATGTATTGATATGTTAAACTTTAGAAAAAAATTAAAAATGAAAAATATTTTAAAAATAGGAATAAATACATATTTTTACACATAAATTTAGAAATCTAACCATATACAGCATTGTAGCAGGACAGTACTGTGACTTTTTTTTTCTTGTCTCTTTTTTTCATTTATTATCCTTTTTTTTTTTTTTTTGCCAGAACCAGGGATTGAACTCAGGCCCTTGAGCTTGCCAGGGAAGTGCTTATTCCACTGAGCCATCTCCCCGGGCCCTACCCTATTTTTTTAAACAAACATTTACTTGAGAGACAGTATGGCAATAATTGGTATGTCATGACAAGCAGTTCGTATTTAGAAGACCAGAATAACAGGCATTCTAAGCATGACCCTTCTATTACACATTGCTATCTTCAGTGCAGTTGCTTGGTTCACAGGTATCAGCGTATATAGTTAGTCTAGGTGAGAATCCTACCAATTAACTGCTAGTTTCAAGGCCCTGCTAATGTTTCTCAGGATCATTACCTCACCCATCTTGTGCATACAAATGTGTGGCTTTGCTCCTGTCATATTTCCTCGCTCTTCTCCTTGCCCTCTCTTTGTTGTCTAATCCTCAAGTTCTCACTTTTCTTTTAATTGTAGAGCACATCCTTTAAAGAGACAACACCACCACCAAAAACACAGAATATCTTGACAGTTGGTTCAGCCAAGAATGTTACCAGTCATTCCAATGCTGGCTTAGGAGTCACATACACAAAATAATCATGGTGGCACAGATAGAGGCTGCACACGGATCCAACAACATGGCTCCCACTTATCAAGGTCAATATAGCGATTTCCTCTGCTGAACATCCCTTCTCCCAACCACAGAGTCCAAGCTTCAGCAATAATATGGCATAATTTTCAAGGACATTAACCAATTACTTGGTGGCAATTGACAACACTGATCTCTATCTTGCAACAGTCTTACCTGGAAAAACTCCCAATATACTTTGGGTTTAAGTGTGCATTTCTCATCTACATAGTCTTTAGCCCACACTGCTACCCAGGGACCTATAAGGTGGCCCACTGACATGAGGTACTGCACACACTGCATCAGATTACAAGGCCCAACTGATGACAAAAGATAGAAGAAAATGAACATAAAGCCATGGCATTCACGGGTCTCATCATGTACTGAACCACACAGAAATTACCAATCTGATAAAGTAGTGGAATAGCCTTTGTAAAGTGTAACTGAAACACTTATCTCGACCTGACACTTTTCAAGAATAAAAGAGAGTGCCATACTCAAAGACTTAGTACCCACCCTAATCAGTTAGCATCTTATGATGTCTTGAACTCAGTAGGACTGGAACCAAAAGAAAGAAGAAGAAGCAGCCCTCTTCACCTTCCCTCCAAATTGTGACAAATGTATGCTTCCTGTTCCTATAGCTCTTGACCACTTACATCCAGACGTACTTCTCAAAGAGAAGTCTTAAATTGTAAGACTCCTGCCATCATTTTAGGGTTCTCATGATAGGAAGAAAGAAAGGAAATTGGTACAAAAGGAAAGAAGTTGCCTCCCTTTCAGGATGTTTGATTATTAGGTGGAGGTAGGGCTGCTGCTTCACAATAGAGGGAGGGGAAAATATGTTCAGCACCAAAGGAATCCATGGAATCATCTTTTGGTATGCTCTATTTCCTAATTTTGAAAATGGTCAGAGAGGTTTGACGGCCAAAGCATGAAAAGGATGGTAACCAAGAACTCAGACGACAAGGGATGAGGGTCTGCATCACCTTAACATGCATGGCATCTGGGTGAGCAGATACATTAGCTAAGGGCCAGTGGAAAGAATAACTAGACAGGGCAGATACAATAAAGACTTAGTAAAATATGTAAGTGCACTCAAGTGGGGTAGGAAGTGGAGTCTAGCAAATCCTATTCTGCTTATAGATCCTCAGGACTAAGGATTTCATTGCCTCAGTTGCCAACAGCATTACTGACGGAAGTCACTCAGCTGAGTTATTACCTGAGATTACCAACAGCTGAAAAGAGCCGCCTGACTCCGGCCTTGCCTACTCCTTGTGCATAGCCTTTATTCAAGAACTTGTTCTCTTTACCTCAAGGAAGACATCCAGAGAGCTCGACCTAGCTCCAGGGCTCCCTGGCTGCTCACTGCATCTTCCTTGTAGCTCTACTCCTTCTACTCCTTTCACTTGCCCTGCAGGTTCTCTTCAATCAAATTACTATACAGAACATAAACCACTTTTTTCTTAGAGTCTATTTCTCAAGGACAACTAGTTCAAAAAAGTCATGGCACATTCACATGAGATAAACCTTGTAGAGAAGAGAACAATACTGCAATAGAAAATTTCAAAAATTCAGCAAAAAGGTTAAAAACTGTGGAATGTTTTCCTTTTATAAAGTAAATGCACATAGATATATGCAAAAGCACCATGAATAAAAGAATAAAGTAACAAAATATTAATAGTGGTTATTTTTGGATGCTAGGTTTATTAATTTTTGTATATTTTTAATAACACTGAATATTATTTTTAATCAGATAAGTTCTTATGTCATTTAAAGAGTGAAGTCTTTATTAAGATATTCTTGTAAAAATAGGTATGTAAATATTAGACAAAAGAAGCAGAGACAAAAAACACAAGACTTCAATAAAACTGGTATATTCCAGATGACCCTTGATTTAAGACCATGAAACAACTTACTTGTCTTCCTTAATTTACTCACTGGAGTAATGAAAGTTGTCAGGTCAGCTGGACAAAAAAGCAAGCAGATACCTGAGTCAAAGTGACGCGTTAGATAATAATAATGCTTAACCACTGGAGAAACTACAGGCCTGTTTGTTAAAGCAGTCAGTCTACTATTTTCTAAGTCAGTTCATACAACCACATTAGAACTCCATCCTAGTCCAAGCAGGCTTCTCAGAGTCCGAGCCAGATGTAGACTAGCTAGCCATGTCTCTCACATGGATCTGTGGAGGCTCCTAACCAAGCACAAGATTAAGGAGAGTCAAAAGAATTTGGTTTGTATCCAAGACTTCACTCAAACTATAAGAATGAATCAATCATGTTAATTCTCAGAGTCTGATGTCTACCTCTTCTGGCATTTTCTTCACTTTTTCTGGCCATCCATTTAAGGCACATATTTTCTGGGTCAATCTACAAAAATCACTGTGTCAAAAGTGAGAGCTTTTTCCATTGGCTTCTTTCTCCCTCAGGCTTCTCCAAGAAAAAGAGCCTAATTATCATTGGATCAGTTGCCTTACTTTGCATATAGAGTATTTCTTGTCTGAAGATCTCCAAATGATTTCTGAAATCAGAAATTATACTAACTGCTATCTGGTAAAGATTGCTTTGCTTACTTTTTTTAAAAAAACTATGATGCTATTTAACTTTTATAAAAATAGATGCTTACCTTCCTTTTCTCTCTAGATTAGATCATGTCACCATGTACTTGAACTGAACACCCATCCAACCCTAAGCTTCTTGGCAGCAATTCTCATAAGAGGAAGCATATAGTTTATAAAACATTTTCTGTCACAAAATTTTAATGAAAAATTATGATTTATACAAGTGGCATCAAGGAGCCACTTGTGTAAATCAATGATCATAATGTCTAATGCAGAGCCATTCTTTAAGTGGTTGTTCCTTGATCAACTCTAAATAAAACCTAGTGAATAACATCAAAGTGTATTTTCCATGAAGACTTTTTTTTAAAGGAAGTTAATCAAATGTAGTTCAAGAGCAATGTAAGTATATTTAATTTGATTTTGAACTTCATTAATTTGAAGTGCTATGCTATAAAACATTTTAAAAGTCTTGTATATTTTGAAATAATTTAAATCCCCTTCAATTGCATAGCCAAGAATTACACAATTCAAAGCTGACTGACTGAATAAATTGTAAACTCTGCTTTTGCCATTTCTATTAGGAAGCAGTAAATTAGTTAGCAAATAGACACATCATGCTTTGTCAGATTTATTGAAACTTATTGAACTATGCAATTTAAAACAGATGTGGTGGCACACGCCAGCGGTCCTGTTTACTCAGAGGGTTGAGGAAAGAGAATCTCAAGGTTATGGCCAGTATGGGCAACATAATGAAACCCACTGCCCACCTTCAAAATAATAATAATTATGAAGCTGAAGTATATGGTTTAGAAATTATGCATTTTCAGGAATGTACCATCCACATTAATCTAAATTGTTGCATACTTTATATAAATATATAATTATATTAGCACTTTACATATTGTGTATTTCTTTGCCAGGCCTAGGTTAAAATCCTGGCTAAACATCAGAGTTACCTAAAGCCATATTTTGTCATGAATATTATAGAAATAGTCTTTTCCTCGGTTGTTTTGAATGTGTATTTTTAGGTAGCTCAAATTATAAAAGGTGTGAGGGTTACATAATGTAAAAATCTTCTATCTCTACCTCCCAATACCCAGTTCTTATTTCAGAAGTAAAACTATTATATTCAACATTTGTATCATCTTTCAGAGATTTTTCATGCACACATAAACGGATATATAGGTTCACTCTTTTTAATATCACTGGTATAATAGAATACATGCTATTGACTGCTTTACTTAGTAGGAATATACAAAACACATACAATTTTCTCATTCATTTTTATACATACTTTGTATAGTATTACATGGCTACATTATAAGTTGCTTAACTAGTATACCTAGAAACTTAAATATATATGAAACATATACAAATATATTGTATATATATATGTTTTTTTTTTCTTCCCCTGGAAGCTCTCATAGACTTACAGAATAAAAATACACAGGCCAGAACCTGGAAATATGTATATCTAACACTCCCAAGTGATTGATCCCCAGCCACCACAACATATTTCACAGATTGGTTTTAGGGAATCACCATATCTTCCTTATAGCTCCTACCTATTGAACTCTGCAACCATTGTTGCTTTTTGGAGTCAATATTTTGAGTAGATGTGTGACTTGGAATCACACAATTAAGAAATTATGAATGTATTTTTAAAATACACATTGGGTCATATTGATCTGGGACAAGTTTAAAATGTTTGTGATTGCATTTAAAGGAGCCCCTTTCCCATGCAGCCCTCAGTAGAACCTTCATTCTTTAGTATTTCCTTTCCTTCCATTTTATAGAGTTAATTACTAGTGGAAGAGCAAAAGTAAAGTGGTTCATCAGTTGGATTTGTCTGGAGACCTTTCACAAAAATTTAAAGCCCTTCTATAATTATGTATTGTTTTTGAGAAATTTTATAAAATAAATCAGTTGTTTAAAGAATTAAAGTAAAAGGTAAGGAGCCCCTGACTGTTCTGAATGTTAATGGCGTGCAGATTTTATGCATCTTAATCAATGACAAAGACCTTTGATATAAATTTTATGGAGTCAGGAACTAACATTCTATGTAAATTTCTTAAACTAATTGTATAAGGTTGATCATATGTTCCCATTTTATAGGTGAAAAATGAAGTCACAAGATTTTAAGTAACTCACCCCAAGAACAGGTGTTGTGAATGGCATATCTAGGGCTGTGAATTAGTTTGATTTCAGGTTCTATGCTTGTTCTACTAAATCATGTTCACTACCTAGACAAATCATGTAATTTAGAGACACATTCACAAAAGGAAAATAGTTAATATATTTAGATGAAATGACTTATATATCATGGCAAGTCTCTAAACTTAGAAAGAGAGGTGATTAAACTTCCTGGGCTGGCATTTCTGTGAATTGCATGACTAACTATTGAAACAACTGTGTTATTAGGTTATTTGGCTCGAATGCTATGGAAAAGAGGAACTATTTCAGATTTCACACTGTGTATCAAGTACACATCAAGATTAACTTTAGGACAGTTTCACCTCGAGGACAACCATTTGTTGACTGAATTTCCAAAGGAAAAAGTGATCTACATTTTATTGTTGTTCTTAATGGATAGTGTTGTACAAAATTAATCAAACAATTCTGAGTGTATAGATTTATATTGTAGCTCAGACTCTAGATCTTTGACACATTGCACTATGCTTCTACAAAAATGTCACATAGGAAGAAATTAACTTCAAGAACATATTTTCAGAAGAGGATGTTGCACTGCTTTCAAAGTTTTAGACTGTTCATATAGGATTTTTGCAAGTTATGTATGTAAAACAAAATTTGGAGAAACTTAGAAAATATTAGACCTTTCTAGAAGAAGAAAATAATTTGTTTTGACAAGATTAAACCCACAGTAGTTAATGTCAGGAATGTGTCCTATACCTACTTATAAGTATACTTATGCAGATATGCACATATATACATGCACATGTATATGTGAATATACAGAATATACAGTGATATAACATCCAGCCCTTATTTAGGCAAACAAAACATCTATGTTCTGACCTGGCCCCGTCCGATTTCTTCTATATTGTATCTTTCCTCTTTCTAGCAGCTCACATTCTTTACATAACTGGATGGGATTTCAGGGTTCCTAACTCACTAAAATTTTATTTTTAAAAGTAGTTCAACCCTCAGTATGATTTTTTTTTGATTTGGGGATATTTTAATAAACTTTAAGTTAAAGGTAGGAATATTAGGAACAATTATAAACCCCACCCTGACTACATCAAATTTAACATTTTGATTTACTTTGTTTTGCTTTTTTGACTTAGAAAGCTTTATTGATACAGTTGTTTAAAATTTCCCTTAACCCTCTCACTATTTCATGACTCTATTTCTCACCATATAACAATTACTATCCTGAATTCTCATGCATGCCTCAATTTTTCTTAGTTAAAACAGTTGTATTAATAGACAACATAAGGGGCTCTGGTTAAGTATGTCAAGTTGAAAGCACCCATTTATTTTCTGTGAAACTTGATTGAAGATGCTCAAAGGTTGTCTATGACTATTTACTATGTATAAGCTTTTAAGTGTAACCTAACCTTGTTTGTCACTTCTTGCTATTATAAATTTTTGCCTATTTTTCCATGTTGAAGTGCTTCTGCTCTGTTTTCTTCTAGTAGATTCAAAGTTCTGGGTATTAGGTTAAGTCCTTGACACATTTTAAGTTGAATTTTGTATAGGGTGAGATATAAAGAACTAGTTTCAATCTTCTGCATGTGAATATCCAGTTTTCTCAGCACAATTTGTTAAGAATATTTTTTTCTCCAATGCACATTTTGGCATCTTTATCCAAGAGTTATATAGCTGTAGATGTCTGGGTTCATTTATGGGTCCTCTGTGCTATACCATTGGCCTCAAGTTTGCGTCTTTCTACAAATTCTTCACTTTCGTTACTTCGGCTTTGTAGTGTATTTTGAAATCAGGTATTGTCATGCCTCTAGCATTGCTCTTTTTACTCAAGATTAATTGGACTACTGGAGATCTTTTGTGCATCCTTATTAATTTTAGGATTGTTTTTCCTCATTTTCAGAAAAAAAAATGCCTCACTATTGGATTGAGATCGCCTTGAATAAATACATAGCTTCCAGTAATACAGACATGTTAGCAGTATTATTTCTCTTGATTTATGCACATGAACTGCCTGCCTTTTCTTATTTCCTGCCCTCCCTCACTCCTCTCTTTCATTTGTTTTTTCTGTTGGATTAAACCAGGGGCCTCCACACCATTTTACATTGTCATCTCTTTTCTATTTTTTGTTTTGCAACAATGTCTCACTAAATTACTAAGTTGTCCAGGCTGAATTTGAATTTATGATCCTCTTGCTGTAGCCTCCTGGAGAACTGAGATGACAGACATGAGTCACATTGCCTTGCCGGGAGGTCTTTTTATCTTCTAGAATCATATTCATTTTTTCAATTTTTAAAAAATGTAATTAAATTTAATTATTTTTCAGTGCTGGAGATTGAACCCAGAGCTTTATCCACGCTTGTTCAAGCACTCCACCTCTGAGCTACATTCCCAACACCAGCTTTTACATTTTTAGTTAAGTTTGTTTCTAAGCTGTTTCTTTCTTATTTGTTTTCTCCCTCTGAGAGTATTACAAAGAGACAACTAACAATGTGAAAAAAAAAATCTTTACCTATTCATCTGATAGAGAATTAAATCAGGAATATATGTTAAAAAAACTCAAAAAGTTCCCAACTAAAGAATAAATACTTTCATCAATAAATGGGCAAATGATCTGAAGAGACACTTCTCTGAAGTACAATGACCAGGAGGTATTTTAAAAAATATTCATCATCTTTAGTCACCTGGAAAAATGCCAATCTTAACTATACTGAGATTCGACCTCAGTCCAACATAATGGCTGTTATCCAAACACAAACAAACAGTGGTAAGAACAGGGAGAAAAAAAGTGCACTATATGCACTATTGGGAGGAATATAGATAATGTAGCCATTAGAGAAATCAATATGAAGAGTTTTCAAATAACTAAATAGAACTATCATTTGCCCTACCTGTATAACCTTTGGGTATATTCCTGAAAGAGTCATGAACTGCATACTATAGTGATACATGCATTGCGGAATTTATGTAGCAGTATAGTGCTCAGTAGTTGAGCTGTGAAAACAGTGCAGATCCTGTGTAGTACATATACAGAATGGGTTATCAGCCACAAAGAGAAAAGAATCATGTCACTTGCAAGAAAATGGAACATTTTAGTTTCAACCATCACGGTGATTGAAATTAGCCAGACTCAGAAAGTTAATATTGCTTCTGGGGGTGGGGAAGAGGATAGACAAGAGGGGAAAGGGACAAGGGGATTAAAGCCGATTAAAATATTAAATGCACTAACGATTTGCTAAAATAAACCCTACTATTATGAAATATTAACATGCTAATTGAGAGGCACTTGACATAAAATAATTGCATAATTCACTATACTATTGCTGAGTGAAAACCTAAAGGAAAGGAGACCATCAAACAAAGAAAAACTTGCACACTCCCTTTACTGGGGCAGAATTCCCCCCTAGTTAATGTAACCATGAATCCTGGTCCATCAACTTCATTGGACTAAGAAATACCTAGGTGATCAGGAAAGCATGCTCCTGGGTGTGTTTCTGGGTGGGTCATGGAAGCATAATCTTAGGAATTCTACACGGCCCCTTGCCTGTTCCTCTCTGCGACTGATCCTTTGCTGTGCTTCCAGCATTCACAAACTAAAAAGCTTTGTTCTGCCATGCCCTTCTGCCATGACATTTCTTCCTTAGAGCCAGCCAGCCAGCCATAGACTAAGTCTTCTGTGACCATGAACCAGAAATTAAGCTTCTTCTCCTTTAAACTGTGGGTGTTGGGAACATTGTCCAAACAATAGAAAAGCTGATTACCATAGTTACATTATGAAATCAGCCTAGGTGTGTATTAACAAATTAGTGGTTGAAGAAACTGGTATATTCCACAGTGGAATTTATTCTTCCCTGAAGAATGAAGTCACGTCATCTGCAGGAAATGATTGAAATAAGGAGTCATCATGTTAAGAGAAATAAGCCAAATGCAGAAAAAGATGACCTGAAAGTAGAAGGGGGAGCTGGGAGAGGTGCCAACGAGAAAGGCTTGTACGGAGGGTGGATACAGGTAAAGAATAACATGAATATATAGAAATGTCACTGTGAAGCCTGTTAATTCATACAATTAATATGAGTTAATGCTTATAAAAATTGAATGTGGTAAAGGCATTATGACACAAAGATAGCATGAATCAGTTGTGCCTTGCCCATTTGAAGGTGAAAATATGTGAAGTGGGGATCTACACTCGATCAAGATAAGAAAGGGGAGACTAAACTATCTGTCCCATCTGTCAGTAATGTGAAAGCTTTCCTAGATGAGCCCAATTGACTTGTGCCATTGATGAAAACCCACTCACATGACGGTTACAAGCTGCAACCCTCCTAGGACAGCAAGTATTCCACTTTTCCACCTTCAGTGAGAAAGTGAGCCAGGGAAACAAATTATGTGTTTGTGTTAAGTCAGAAGAAATTGACTTTGACTTCAGGCCCAAGAATCCTATTTTGCTACAAGGAGGAAGTGGAAATAATAGTTGAGTTCTAGGAGATTACTGCCACAGGGAAGCTCTGTAACATGCATTGTGTTCCCTGTACTTATTAGCATTGTCCCACTCCTACTTCTGCATTGTGTTCTTGGGATAAGCATTCAGCGGGATGTTTTTCCTACCTGTTTTCAGCATGACATGGCCAAATAACCTTAGAAAATTAGAACTAACTGACTTACTGTCTCATAAACTATATTTATATAATCTTAAGTTAACTGTGAATTCCATTCCAAAATTCTAGTTTCAAGTGTATTCATTGGTAGGGAATCATGTCTTCATATTCTTTTTTTCTTCAGTTCATGAATTTAAACTAAACTCTATGTAAAATTATAGCATCTCAAGCTCCTTAACTCTAATTTCTGTTCTTTTGTTTTAATTTCCCCAAGTAATGTAAATCCAAAACATGATTTTATTATCATTTGAGATTAAAATCATAGGATTTTATAGGATTTTAATCTTTCTGTCCATCTACATTTTGACATTTAAATTTTAATTTTATAAATATGCATGTGAATGGTTTTATGGAATCAAATACATACAGTAAGACCCCAATTTATGAACATTCAAATTCTCCACTGTTTTTTTGTTTGTTTTTGCAGAACCCAGGATTGAACTCAGGCCCTTGTGCTTGCCAGGGAAGCGCTTATTCTACTAAGCCATCTCCCCAGCCCCCTGAACATTCCAATTGTAAGCTTTCACAGATATGAAAGGACCTCACATTACATTCATAGATGCAAGCAAATCATAGAAGTAGCACACCTATCTGCTGGACATTGCCAAGTTGTGCTGTTGTGTAGTAACCGTACAGTGTAATTGTATACTGTAGTGCAGTGATCATTTTGTATGTGTGTGTGTTTGGCCTTTTAATGCTTTCATAGTATATCTGTGTCAAAGATACGTAAGATTCACTTTGTGAGACTTAATAAGTTTGACGTATCAACTTTGTGAACTTACTATGATCCTAAAATGTTTATAGTGTAAACAGTGGCTCTTATTCTCATATGTGTTTATCAATAACAGGCATATATCACAGCCTTTCACCTTTATTCTCTTCAACTCTTATTTTATATTGTATTTCAGAAAGTTTCAAACATTTACAACAGTAGCAGGTATCATAAAATCAATCTCCATATGTACATATTCAAATGTATCAACCATCAATTCATGAGCAATCTTATTGCACTGAAATCCTTCCCATTTTCTCTTTTCAGGCTAACTTGTTTTCCCCTTTAAAAATTTCCATTGGAGTAAAATGCTCACACAGAAATGTGCAAGTATCAATGTGTCTGCTTTATGAATTTTCATGCAGTGAACTTTCCCATCAAACCACTTCTCAGAACCTCAGTGGCCCTGGAGCCCTTACTAATGTTTCTTCCCATTTCTATTCTTCCAAGGATAACTGCTCTTCTGGCTTCTAATACCATAGATTACTTTCTGCTGTTTTTGAATTATAGAAACAGAATCATACTGTATGTACTTTTTATATGATTTCTTTCATTTATGATCACTTTTCTGAGATTTATTCCTAAGATTGTCTATTGTAAGTTCTTATTATTGGCAAGTATAGAACTATGTAATTACAGCATGATTTATCTAGACATGCCACCATTTAGCTATTTCATTGTAGCTGTGAATGTGCCAAAATATGTTTTTGGATTGCCTGTATGTTTGTATTTTTGATGGGTTTATGTCTGTGAATGGAATTGCTAGATCACAGAATATATGTCTATTTAGCTACAATATATACTTCTTAAAAGCTTTGAAAAGTTGATTGTCTCTATATTCCCACCAATGGCATACAGGAATCCAGTGGATTCCACATACATGCTAGCACTCGGCACTTTTTCCTTAGTTTAAGTCATATTGTAGGGAATCTTATAACGGTTTTAATTTGAACTCTGTAGCCTAACACACAGCTTCATGTATATATTTGCCCTTCAGTTTTCTTTCTTGAAGCATCTGATCAAGTCTTTTGTCCATCTATCTTACTGACTTGCAAAAATTTTTAGTGTATCACATATAAGACTCTTTTAGCTATATGAGTTACAGTCTCTTCCCACACTGTGTAGGTTGCCTTTCATTTTTATAATGATATCTTTTAATGAACAGAAGTCTTACATTTTAAAATAGTACCATTATTCATTTTTTAAAAATTAGTTAATATCTTCTGTGTGGTGTTTAAAATAAAACATAGGGGAGGACATGTATAACACCTTAGTTAGCAACTTAGGTATTTTAAACGCCTTCCCTTATGTTTTATTCTAAATTTTTTATTGTTTTACTCTTCACATTTAGAACTGCAATCTACCATAATTGAATACTGCTGATATTGTAGAGTAGGGATCAAGATTCACTTTTTTCATAAATACACAAAATTCTCATAGAGCAAAATGTTACCTCTTAAGTGTCTTTTGATTAATTTTGACAAATTATATATATCACCCAAAATGTTCCCTCATTTGACTGCATAATTTTCACCCCCCACATCCTCTGCCAAAGTAGCATGTATTTGCACTCTGAACTCTTTTTACTGTGAATTAGTTTTGTAATAACGTTTTCATTACTTTTGATATATACGAAGAAATGGACTTGTTTCATAGTGTTGCTGTGTGCTCTCCTTCATGAGGAACTTCTAAAGTAATTTCAAAAGTGGTTGTATGGGGCCAGAAATACAGCTCAGCAGCACAGAGCCTGTCTGGCAAGTGCAAGGTCCTGAGTATGATTTACGGTACCCCACTCTCACCCCTAACAAGAAAGGTAAGAGAGAGAGAGAGAGA
>PVKA01006867.1:0-81011 GCA_004027165.1 Ctenomys sociabilis | reverse complement strand
ATGATATTGCAGTACAGGTTCTCCTATGTCCTGAGTCTTCGCTGACCTTGAAAGGCTAGGGCCAAAATGTTGGCGGGCCTTGTGGCTCTTCTATTTCTCCAACTCTGACTTGTGATCTTAGGTTGTTAACCATCCAGAAGAAAAGCTGATTAGTATCCTGCAGCATATTCCATTCACTTTGCCTTATCTGACTCAATTGATTTTACTTGTTGTACGTTTCCTTTTGTATTTCTGCTTGACTTCTCACTTTTTTATTTTTTTTATTTTAGGGAAGGGTCTACAAGGTGTTCAGGGTCTCACACCTAGATCAGACTCATCGTGATCTGCCTGTTTACAGCCTCGCCAGAGCTGGGATTACAGGTACATGCCACCATGCCCAGTCTCAATTGCTCTTTTGGGGTACCCTGGGGTGGGGCCAGCTCAGCAGGCCTGGGTGTTGAAACCCCAGTGTCTATGCCTGCTTGCAGGTGCTTTAATCCACTGAGCTGTTTGGTTGGCCTACTTTTTTGGGCAAATCGTTTGTTCACAAGACACTTTTATATCTATAATTATTGCTCTCAGCACTGTGAAAATATTTTCCTTCTGTCTCCTGATTTTCATTGCTGTTGTCGATACCCTAACAATCAATCTAGCCATTATCTTTCCTTATAACCCATCCTTTCTCAGGGGAAAAAGGTTCTTTATGATCTGCATTTTACCATAATAAATCCAGATTTTAGTTTGGATTCCTCGCTTTTCTGAATAAGATCACCTGTGTACTTCATTACTCCTGGAGAATTCATGATGGCATTTCTTCAATATTGCATGCGGCACATTTATCTATATTTCCCTCAGGTGCTCCTACTAGGTTCACTTTAGTCTTCTGAGTCTACCTTCCCGCAGTCTCACACACCCAGTCTATCTCCTTTCGTGTGTGTGTGTGTGTTCTTTATTCCTGCCAGTTACTTTATGTCTACTTTCCAGTTCACCAATACTCTTGCTAATTCTGTAGGTGCAATACACAATCTACCTACCAAGGTCTTGAATTTACTTAGAAGACCTTAAAAATTTTTGGTAAGTTCTATTTGGATTTTCTTAATACTTCCCTGATCATTTAAGAAAAACATTTTTTTGATATAATAAATTGCAAACACACTGAAGTAAAAAGTATAGTTCAGTAAGTCCCCACATACTCACTGTTTGTCATCAACAGTGAGCAACTAATGACTGGCTTGTTTCCTTTGCACCTCTACCCACTTTCTTTTTTTATTATTATTATTTTTATTGAAGAACAAACAACAATGAGACAGGTTCAAGACAAATTAACAGGACAGATTCAACAAATTAATACATTGCAAAATGTTTTGGTAATGTTTCGGTGTCATATAAGGTGCATACATGATATTATACTTACAGACATTATTGTAGCAGATGTCTCTAATCAATGAAGTAAGAGAGAGAAGCTATATACCTCTTATTTCTCTATAGCTGATTTATATCACAGATTCAACAATTAACACTTTCTACCTTGTTATCTCCCTAGGGTCTGTTCATAGTACTAGAAGCAAACAATATCTTGTCGAACCACTATTAGTGCAAATCTTGCTTCTCACAGAATTATGCAGAAGCATGGCATAATTATCCTAACTGTATTGTTTATATACACAGATCATGATTCTTCCTTTGTATCCCCCCTTTTTTGTGTCTAGACCTGTCAGAGATGGACACTCCATTGTCATTAAACCAATTTAGGGGCCTGAACTCAGTGACAAAACCCAACACAGTCCAGCATTTCACATTAATAGTGAGTTATCTGAAGAAGTTGTTGACTGTAGCCATTTACAGCTCAATTTATTATTATGGCCCCCGTTACATACCTCATTTTTATACTTTTCTGCTGGATGGTTAAGACGAAGATAGATCAAGACCTATACACCAAAAATGTAGCTTTTGTTTTTGATGAGGTCAGTGAAGTCCCCTCAGGGTTTATCTTGTAATCCTGTACCTTACTCTGTAGATCCTTTGTCTGTGTCATCCATGTGGATGAGTCACGGCCAATTCTTGACCAGTGTGCTTTCTCTGAGAGACTGAGAGCAAGGTTTCTCTCCATATGACTCTCCCCAGGCACACTCTACATCATCAATTTCTTTCATCTGTGGCTCCATAATCTCCTTGATCAGAAAATTTGGGCACAACTGAGTTTCATGATGTTACAGTACAGGTTCTCCTAAGTCCTGAGTCTTCACTAACCTTGAAAGGCTAGGGCTAAAATGTTGGCTGGCCTTATGGCTCTTCTATTTCTCCAATTCTGATCTGTGAACTTAGACTGTTAACCATCCAGAAGAAAAACTGCTTAGTACCCTGCAGCACATACGGTTCAGTTTTCCCTAACTGTCTGACTCAATTGTCTTCAGTTGTTGTTGTACATTTCTATTTGTATTTCTTCTTTTGACCTCTTATACTAGGGAGACTATATGATATTTGCACACGTGTGTCTGGTTTATTTTACTTATGAGTATATGTTCAAGTGGCATCCACTTCAATATAAATGCTTCAAGTTTATCATTCTTTATAGCTGAGTAATACTCCATTAAATAGAAATACCACATCTTTTTTAACCATTCCTCATGTGATGGACATCTTGGTTATTTCCAAGATTTTGCTATCACAAATTGTGCTGCTATAAACATAGGTACACATATATCACTATGATATAATGCTTTCATTTTTTTCTGGGAAAATTCCCAGGAGGGGGATAGCCGGCTTGAATGGGATTTCCAGTTCTACTCTTTTGAGGAGTCTCCACACTGACCTCCACAATAGTTGTACCAGTCTACATTCCCACCAGCAGTGGAGAAGTGTTCCCTTTTCCCCACAACCTCTCCAACATTTCTTGTTCGTTGATTTCCTTATGATAGCCATTCCTTCTGGAGTGAGATGGCATCTCAGTGTTGTTTTCATTTGCACTTAACAGATGGATAGTGATGTGGAGCACTTTTTCGTATATTTATTTGCTTCTTAATTTTGTTCTCTTAGAAGTGTGCATTCATCTCAGATGCCCATTTCTGAATTGGGTCTTTAAATTTGAGGGCCCTGTTATATCTTAGTTCTTTATATATTCTAGAGAGCAGACCTTTGTCTGACTGCTTTTTAGTTAGGATTTTTTCAAAATTTGTGGGTTGTCTTTTCACTTTCTTGACAATTTCTTTTGACGTGAAGAAACTCCTCAGGAATAGTTGATCCCATTGATTCTTTCAAATGTTTCCCATGCAAATATATGTTTGTTCATGAACTCTTTACTTACCCCTATGTCTTCAACAGTTCCTCCTACTTTCTCTTCCAGGAAATTGAGTGTTTTTGTTTTAATGTTTAGATCTTTAATCCATTTTGACTTTAGCTTAGTGCATGGTGATAGACCTGGGTCAGGTTTTAGTTTTCAGCATGTAGAAAGCAGGTTTTCCAGCACCATTTGTTAAAGAGGCTTTCTTTCTTCCAGTGAGTATGTTTGGCCCCTTTGTCAAATATCAGAAGGCTGAGTGTGATTGTAGATGCCTCTGTGTCTTCTAATCTATTCCACTGATCCGCAGGCCTATTTTGTCACCAATATCATGTTGATTTTATCACAGTGTCTTTGTAGTATAATTTCAGGTCAGGAATTGTGATGCCTCCTGCATTGTCTTTATTGGCCAAGATTGCCTTTGCGCTTCTAGGTTGTTTGTGGTTCCATATAAATTTTAGGAACAGTTTCTGCAGGTCTGGGAGGTATGTTGCGGCAGTTTGATAGGGAATGCATTAAATCTGTACAGCAATTTTGGGAGTATGGACATCTTCACGATGTTGGTTCTTCCTATCCAGGAGCATGGAATATCTTTCCATTTTCTGAAATCCTCTATGATTTCTTTTCTTAGGGTGTTGTAATTTTCTGTGAAAAGATCTTTCACTTCCTTGGTTAAGTGAATCCCAAGGTATTTCATTTTCCACGGTGCTATTGTAAAAGGTATTGTTTCTATTGTTTCCCTGTCAGTGTGCTTGTTATCTGTGTAGAGGAATGCTATTGACTTTTGAGTATTGATTTTGTATCCTGCTATGCTACTGAATTTCTCTCTCAGTTCTATTAGTTTCTTGGTGGAATTTTTGGGGTCTTCCAAGTAAAGTATCATGTCATCTGCAAATAGTGATAATTTAACTTCTTCTTTACTATTCTTATTCCCTTTATTTCTCCCTCTTTTCTAATGGCTGTTGCTAATGATTCCAAAACTATATTGAATAGGAGGGGTGATAGAGGACATCCTTGTCTTGTACCTGATTTAAGAGTAAAAGATTTCAGTTTTTCCCCATTTAGGATTATATGAGCTTTTGGGTTGTCATAGATGGCTTTTATCAAGTTAAGATAGAGTCCATCTATTCCAATTTTCTGTAGGACCTTGAATATGAATGAGTGTTGGGCTTTGTCAAAGGCTTTCTCTGCATCAATTGAGATGATCATGTGGTTTTTCAATTTCAGTGTATTAATATAGTGTATCACATTTATAGATTTTCAAATATTGAACCATCCTTGCATCCCTGGGAAGAATCCTCCCTAGTCATGGTGTATGATCTTCTTGATGAGTAGCTGTATTCTATTCTCCAGGATTTTTTTTTATTTTATTTCATTTTTTTATAAAGTTAAGATTTCTTTCTTTCTTTTTTTTTTTTTTTTTTTGGTGGAACCAGGTATTGAACTCAGGCCCTTGCACTTGCCAGGGAAGTGTTTATTCCACTGAGCTATCTCCCCGGCCCCCTTTGCCAGGATTTTGTTGAGTAGTTTTGCATCTATGTTCATGAGGGAGATTGCCTGTAGTTCTCCTTTTTCATTGTGTCTTTCCCTGGTTTTGGAATCAGTATTATACTTGCCTCCAGAAATGATTTTGGGAGGACTTTTTCCTTTTTAATTTCATTGAAAAGTTTGTGGAGTGTGGGAATTATATCTTCTATAAATTTCTTGTAGAATTCAGCTGTGAATCCATCAGGACCTGGACTTTTCTTTGTTGGTAGGCATTTTATTACTTTTCGTATTTTGTTGGCTGTTATTAGCTTATTGAGAGTTGTTATATCTTCTTGATTCAGTTTTGGTAATTTGTACCTTTCAAGAAATCTGTCCATTTCTTCTGTGTCTTCTGTTCTGTGAGTGTAAACATTCTCAAAGTAACTATTGATAATCTTCTGAATTTCCACTGGGTCTGTGGTGATTTCACCCTTTTCATTTCTTATCGCTTGTACTTGAATTTTCTTTTGCCTCTTTTTGATGAGGTTGGCAAGAGGCTTACAACTTTATTTAGTTTTTCAAGGAACCAACTTTTTGACTTGTGGATTCTTTGAACTGTTTTTTCCATCTCAATTGAATTAATTTCTGCTCTAATCTTTATGATTTCTTCCCATCTTTGTGCTCTGGGTTTTGTTTGCTCTTCTTTTTCCAGGTGTCTGAGGTGCAACATTAGGGTGCTAATTTGTTCCCTTTCTGTTTTCCTAATGTGTGAGTTCATCACCATTATTTTTCTTCTAAGAACTGCTTTCATTGCATCCCATAAATTCCGGTAAGTTGTACTTGAATTTTCATTGAATTGTAGATATTGTTGAATTTCTTGTTTAATTTTTTTTGCAACCCATTGATTGCTGAATAGGGTGTTGTTTAGTTTCCATGAGTTTAGTGGGTTTTTCTGGTTTCTTTTTTCATTTATTTCCAGTTTCATTGCATTGTGTTCAGATAGTATGCAAGGGATAATTTCTATTTTCTTGCATATACTTAGGCATGACCTCTGGACTAGTATGTGGTCTATTTTGGAAAATGACCCGTGTGCAACTGAAAAAAATGTGTATTCAGCTGTGGTTGGGTGGAACACTCTGTATATATCCACCAGGTCCATTTGTTCCAAGGTCTGTTTCAGTTCTGCTACTTCCTTGCTAATTTTTTGTCTGGTTGACCTATCTTTTTGAGATAAGGTTGGGTTGAGGTCTCCTGTTAAGATTGTGTTCTTAGACATTAAGTTTTTCATGACCCTTAAGATTTGTCTTACATAGTTAGGTGCTCCTGTGTGTGGTGCATAAATATTTATGAGTGTTACTTCTTGCTCTTGAATTTTTCCCCTGACCAATATATAGTGGCCTTCTTTGTGTCGTTTGATCATTTTTGGTTTGAAGTTGAGACTGTCTGAGAACAGAATTGTTACTCCCGCTTTTCTCTGAGGTGTTGGGGCATGTAGTATTGCTTTCCATCCTTTTACTTTGAGCCTATGAATGTCCTTTTGAGTTAAGTGTGTTTCTTTTTTTTTTCATTTATTTTTATTTTATTGAAATACAATGGTTGCAGAATGCTGGACTGTGTTGGATTGTGGTGTCGAGTTCAAGCACCTAAGTTAGTTGAATGTCAACAGAGTGCCCACTTTTGACAAGTGTGTTTCTTGTATATAGCATATTGTTGTATTTTGTTTCCTAATCCACTCTGCCAGTCTATTTCTCTTAATTGGAGAATTGAGTCCGTTTACATTGATGGTTATGATTGAAATGTGTTGACTTATGTTTGTCATGATATTTACCTGGTGTTGTTTATTCCTTTGTAACATGTGTTTAATTGTCTTTCCTGTTTAGTGGGTTCCTTCCATTGTCATTCATGGAGTTCTGGTCATTGTGGTCTCTCTAGAACTTCTTTCAGTAGCCTGTGAAGGGATGGCTTTGTCATCATGAAATTCTTTAGTTGTTCTTTGTCGTGGAAGTATTTCACTTCTCCATCAAACTTGAAAGAGAGTTTTGCAGGGTATAATAGTCTGGGCTGGAATTTGTTTTCTTGTAGGACTTGAAGAACTCTGCTCCATGCTCTCCTCGCCTTCATGGTTTGTGTGGAGAAGTCGGCTGTAATTCTGATGGGTTTTCCTTTGTACGTGATCTGCTTCTTCTTTCTAGGAGCTTTCAGTATATTATTTTTGTGTTGAATTTCCGGGATCTTAACTATTGTATGTCTCGGTGTGTTTCTACTTGGGTTGATTTTACTTGGTGTTCTGTATGCTTCGGTGACCTGAATGCTGGATTTTTTCCTATATTCGGGAAGTTTTCTGTGATTACTTCTCCCCAAATTCTTTTTATGTCATTTGTATTGACTCTTTCATTCTTGTCAATACTAATCATCCTCACATTGTTCATTCTGGTATCATCTTGCAGGTGATGCATTATTTTTTCCTGCATTCTCATTGTTTTCAAGAGATCCTTTCTCATCTTTTCACTAGCTGCACCAGAGCCTTCATGGTCTGAAACTCTGTCTTCATTTTTACTCAAACTTTTTTGTAGACTCGTGATTGCTATTTTTAGTTCTTCTATATCTCTTTGACTGTGTTTCATGCTTTCTATTTCTTTTCTGTATTCCTCATTCAAGGAATCCATCATATTTCTGATCTCCTCAATTATTTTTATCCATGTCTTCTTTAGAGGTAATTATTAATTCTTTTTCTGCAGAGTTTCTTCCAATTTGGGTTTCCTCTGTATATTTCTGGACTTGTTTCTGTATTTCAAATGCTATGATTTCAAAGAATTCTTTTTTTTTCAAAGAATTCTTTTTTGATTTCATAAATTATTTCTGCTTCAAGTTCCTCATGACCTTTCTGCTGTTGTTTCCTTGCTGTTAATTCCTACATTTCCACTGGAGTAGCGTTCTCTGGACTTGTTCTGAGTGAGCATTGGTCCCCCCCCCCGATATTTCTGGATTTGATTCTTCATTTCAGATGCTATGTATTCAGATATTTCTTTTCTTATTTGAGTAATTACTTCTCATTTCAGTTCCTCTATACCTTTCTGCTGTTGTTCTTTTGCTTCTGTTTCTGTTACTTCATTCATTTCAGCTGAGCTACTGTCCTCTGCACTTACTGGTGGACTTGAGGCCTGGGATTGTGTTTTTCTCCTTGTCCTTGTCATTTTGTATAGCACTGACCTCTCACCTTGGTGTAGAGCTTTGGTGCAGTTATAACCTTAGCATGCTATAAGATTCAGGTGCCAGTCTATTAAGTTTGAGATTATTCAGTTATACCTGTCTTGGATGTAGTTGTTGTGTTCAGTTCCCTTTTGCTATAGCTCCTGTGGTTCCTCTCTGTTGGTTCCCTGGTTAGGCAAGCATGAACCAAACCAGCACGCAGAGCAAGTATTGAAAATTCCCACTATCTTGGCTGGCTTTGGGGCAAGGATCCTGAAAATTGCTGGAGTTGGCCCTCCTGTGTCAGGCAGGTCCCTTTCTAGGTGGACAGGCCTGAGCTTTGGTGGGGCTGCTGGGCCCCCAAAAAAGGTAGTGGATGTTCTTATTCACCTGGTAAGCTCTGCTGATTCAGCCAACCTGTTCTGGGTCTGGGGCCACATTCTGGAACTGGAGAAGGCTGGGAACATTCCCTCCGGTGTGGCAGGCCTGGAGCCCTCACTCACAGGCCGAGCTGCGCTGGGTCTCAGGCTGTGGGGTGGGACTGGGGATCGCTGGGAAATGTCCCTCAGGCACGTCAGGCCTGGAGCTCTCCACTCACCGAACTTTGATGCCCAGGGAGTTGGGGAAATTCCCACTCACTCATCAGGCTTTAGGGAAGGGGATCCCAGGAGTCTTTGGTGAGCAGGTCCTGAGGTTTTAGGCCCTGAGGTTTCACTGTCTTGGAGGGCTTGGGGGCGGGGATCTGGGTAGCACGTGCAGGAAGAAGCCAAAGGCTCTCTGTCAGACTTATCACACACTCACTGATCTGGGAAGCCTGGTGAGTCATGCAAATTCCCACTCACTGGGAGGGCTTGTGGTGGGATCCAGGAAGCCGCCAGAGTCTGCCCTGGCCCTGCTGTCTCAAGCCAGTCTTTCTGGCTGGGTGGGCGTGGTCGGGATCGAGCTCTACCCACTTTCACCTCCACTCCTGATGATGCTGAAATGAATCCCAGGTATCATGTCACATGTCTATTATACGTCAGTGTGTATCTCTAATAGACAAGGATTCCTCTTTAATCAAATAACACTCTTTTTTTGGTTATTTATTTATTTTGAAACAGAGTCTTGCTGCATAGTTCAGGTTGGCCTTGAGCTCAGTATGCAGCTTTGTCTGGCCTCAAATTCATGGTAATCTTCCTGCCTCAACCTTCCAAGTCTAGGATTACTGGAAGTGCTCCACTTTCACTACTTTTTTATTTTTCTTGTTTTTGAAACCTCTGAAAACCCCGCTGTAATTCTTTAATATCAAATATTCTTAGTTTTTAAAAAAATTGTAGTTTTTTAATAATACTTTTAATATCCCCTTTTATTTCTTTGAATTTCTGAATACAATTAATTTATGCTTTGTATCTAATTGTTTCAATGTGTACACTCCTTGGGAACCTAGTCCCATTTTTTCTGCTAATTCTTTTTCATAGTGTTTAACTTCCTCCTGTTTGTGGACTTCTTTTTTGTTGTTGTTCTTTTAAGACAGGGTCTCACTAATTGGGTTTTATGCCCATTAAAAGATAATCTGTACAAATTCTTTGAGATTTCAGTGAAGGTTAATTTCTGTAGCAATGAATACTTTTTTTTCCAGGCATCTGGCTCATTGCTACCTTGTAATTGATATAGGAAAGCTGTAACTCCTGATCTATTAAGTGTCAGCTTGAATTTGTGATCTTACAACCTCCAGGTTTGAATGAACTTGCAAACATTTTTTTTTTTTTTTTGGAACCAGGGATTGAACTCAGGGCCTTGTTCTTGCCAGGGAAGCGCTTATTCTACTGAGCCACCTCCCTGGCCTTGAACTTGCAAACTGAAGGAGGAAGTTAGGAGACCTTTATGAAGAAGAAGAAAAAGGAGAAGGAGGAGGAGAGAGGAAAAGAAGGAGGAAGGGCAAAGAAGGGAAAGAGGAAGGAGGTCTTGGGTATCCAGGAGCAACTAACTGGGTGGTCACTGAGGCTCTTTGTCAAGGATAACTTGTACAGCAAAGTCACAACATGGACATGATGTGGGCCAAACTACAAGCAAGCTGCATAGGATTACAAGCACAGTCATTTAACTCATATTGATCCAGTTGCCTACCTACGTGTCTACGTATCTGGGGCCTTTTGACCAGGCGGTACTAATTGTAGCACAACCTCACATTGATGTTTATCCCTTGGAAGGCATGCAAACCTGGCTGTGAGGTCTGCCTCTCTTTAGATTTGCCTGCAACCACAACTCTGAGGCCTTTATTGCTTATGCCTACTTCCTCACAGGCCCAATTCTTCTCTGACTACATAGTAATTCTATCTAATTTAGCTGCCTATAATATAAACTTTTATATTGAATTCTCACATTGGGCTCTTTAGGTTACTCAAGTAACATAAATTTCATTCTAATTCTGTGTGGTGATCTTATGATTAGAGATTCAGAGAAAAAATTATATATGTCTGTTTTATTTTTTCAGGAGAGCCTTTTTGTCCCTAATCTGACATAACTGACATAAGCAAGAGTTTTGCTATCTGTCATAGTGATGTTGCTATAGATTCATGCTTTTTCACTGCTTTTATCTTACCAGGAATTGTTTGACAATCTTCATCTCAGGTGAACATTTGAATTATTTAATCCTCTCCAAAATAAAATAAGTAAGTTCATTCAGCACTTTAAGATGTCTTGTGCTTGAATTCAGACTATCTCCAGTTCTGCTCTACTCACAGAAAGAGAAATCCAAATCATTTGCCTTATACCCACTCAGATTTACTGCCACCATGAATATTTTCCAAGGTTAGACCAAGCCTCAGGATGTCCTCTGAGTGACCTCAGTGATGGTATTGCCATGTGCCTTGGCCCACTTACTTTTCAGCACTCAATGCTGTCTGCTCATTGATGGGCTTTGGAGACTCAGCCAAAGCTCACAGTCCCAGAGACAGCAGTTCCACACTCTTCTTCCCAGACCCAGTTTTCTCGGGCAAATATGACTGCCACCCAGGGTCATTGCCAGAGAGAGTGTTTCATTTTTGTTTTTGTTTCCAGATAAGTCCAGGGAGATAAGTCCCCATCCTACAGATCCCCTCATTCAAGATACCGTAATATGCTAGTCTGACATGTGTATATTTTTTCTTAGTTGTGAACTTTTCAGCATCATGTGTAGGAATTCACAATTTCATTTCAGTTTAGGGTGTATCTAGTTGAGTCCATTTTTGCTTTGGAAGTGTTGTGGATAACGACTTAGAGAATAAACTTATGCAAACTTCCCCAAGAAGCTCATAATGCTGAAGAGGCATGGAGCACTGGAAAGCTGTGTTTAAAAAAATAATTGCTCAGGAAGGAACAAATGATCCAGACATACAGCTTCCTGTTAAATATCTACCCAAATTTACCTAACTAAACAGGACATTAAATATTGAAGCTCAGCTTACTTCATTGCATTTGGCTGTTTCCCCAGGAACAAGAGATGATAACTGGCCTTAGATTTGCATAACCAAGTGTCCCAACGTGGTGGTTGTTTCTGAGAAAACAAACAAAAACAGTAATCTGCTGCCACAATAAACTTCAGTCTCCACCTGGGACTCCCTCTTCCACACACAAGGTTATAAAGGAAAAGTTGCAATTTGTTAAATGCCAGTTTCCCCTGTTGCTGCATGCACACATTTTTTAATAAAATGATTCATTTCATATTTTCATACCCTCTATACCTCTTTCTTCATATATCACAAAGTACAGTGTTTTGACCACGGTGGTTGTTTCCTTCTGAAGTATGCATTGATGTCACATGTGTGGGAATTATTTAGTGCGCACAGATTGTCTCACACTTTTGTCTCCCTACTGTGTGACGGAAGCAAGGGCACTGATGGGGGGCAGAGGTGTTTATCGGACTGTGTGGCACCTGAGACCTTTAGATTCCTGCTCACCAAATGTTGCATGATTTCAAGGAACTTATTTTCTCTAACCTTCCATTTCTGTGTAAAAATACTAATGCTTTAAAGAACCTATAAAATGTCTCTGATATTAACACTCTCCTCTCTTTGTTTCTGCCAGTTCTTATCTTCAGGATGCCAGAGGCCCCCTTGCTTCCCAGAACTCTCAGGACTACATTTCTGCATGCTAGGGATTATTTGCAGTTGGATTGTTACAATACTTCAGACATGTAGTTGGTTTCTTTGGTTCTTCCAGATACTCATGGATTAGTTGCTGAAACAAGAAAATGGTCAAGAAAGATTAAAGTCCCACTGATCAGTATCTTTCAAACTGTTCAGACTCATTAGTGAGTCCTGAAATTATTTATAGAAAGCCATACAGGTGGGATCATCTCTATACTCAGGAGCTGGAGGCAGGAGGATCACTTCAAGATCCTGGCCATCCTGGGCTTAACAGTCAGTTCAAGGCCAGCTTGGAAAACATGGAGAGAACCTGTCTCAAATTAACAAATAAACAAAAATCTCTGGAAACCAAAATTTTGAAAAACTAAATTTTGTTATTACAGGAAATAATGCTTCGTGAAACATTTTTATACAATGAGCCACAGGGATCATTTGACATATTTCTTAATGTAAATTGTAATCAAGGGATAGGGATATAGTTCAGTGGCACAACAGTTGCCTGACAGGCATGGGGTCCTGGGTTCAATTCCCATTAGCAAAAATCAAACAAACAAGCAATAACAACAATAACAAAACACTAATCAACAAACCAAATAAAAAAATTAAAAATCCATGTTGCAATAAAAAACGTTTGAGAAGTACTACTTGGAATGGTTTCAACAAAATCAAAACTCATCTTAATTCTATAAAAATAAAAGAATATAAATAAATATTCCCTAACAAAAATAGCATGTCTCATGCAGTAGACTGACAGTTCTGTTGACTCCAATTTTCATTCCTCTGTGTCTACCTTCCTCGCCATGTAAAGTGCGATGTGTTCCCATTTTACCCTAGCATTCCTCAAGTGACTTGCTATGGCCCATGAGAAGTTAGAAAATAGGGTATGAGCAGTCTTGGAAAGAGCCTGTAACATTGGGCTTGCTCATGTCCCTGATACTACCACGAACACAAGTCCAGGTTAGTCTGTCAGAAGATAAGGACCACACATAAAGAACACAGCAACCACTCTAGTCCCCCAGTGAGGCCATTTGAGACCTGCTTATAGACACTCAGCTATTTCTACTGTGCAGAGTCCTAGAGAAGACAGAATTCTGACCAGCTGGACCCAGCCCAAGTGACTCAAGCTATGTACTCATGAGTTAAAAAGAAGTTTATTTTTGTGGGCAGTGGAATTTTATAGTTGGTTGCCATGGAGCATCATTGTGCAAATGGATAACTGATACATCAGCTAGGAGAGCTTACTCATTAATAACATCCATAATAATAATCATTACAATAAAATATGCATCCATTTTTCAAAGATATCTCATTTGTTAATTACAAATCAAGGCCAGCTAAATAGCTTAGTGGATTAGAGTGCCTGCACGCAGGCCCAGGGACCTGAGATTCAACCCTGAGCCTGCTGTTCTGGCCCTGCCCCTGGGGTGCAGTGAGACAGTGATTGAGACTGGGCATGGTGGCATGCGCCTGTAATCCCAGCTCTTGGGAGGCTGTAAACAGGTGGATCATTGTGAATCTGATCTAGTAATGAGACCCTTCCCTAAAGAACAACAACAACTAAAATCTCAAATCACTTTTCATCTTCATATTTTATCTTGTACTAAGGGCTACAAAAGAGATATTGACTTCAAAAGGAGTTACTTCATTAGATTGTAGATGGTGAGCTATCAGAAGAAGTAGACGTCATCCGAGGTTACTAAATAAGTTCTGCTTGCAAGAGTCTTGGATTCACCACTCCAGAAGTCTCTTTGTCAGAACTATCTGTGGGTTGCTCTGTCTTCCAAAAGGAGTGCCTTGCTTCCTGCTTATTCTTTTGGATCTACCTTGATTTTCATAAAAGTTCCTGTAGGATGCCAGTTTGAATAACTAGAATTGACATTTTGCTTGCAAGCAAAATAGAGGCTCTTTCCTCAGGAAACCACAGAGACATTAATATCCTCTGAGTACATACCATCCTCCAAATAGCCTGATTTGTTATTCTTATATTTGCATTTTAATTTGATCTTTAAAGATGAATTTTTCATTGTAACAGGAAGCTTATAGTTTTCGTAGTTGGTCAAGTTTGACCTTCTGATCATGACAGCAAGTTCCTTTCGCTGTTGGGCATTCAATTTCCAGGGCTACCAGTTATTTAACAAAAATCTGCTCCTAAGAATGAGCATTCAAGTCAATGAAGGTGTAGGGAGTGGCAAAGTGGGAGTAGGGGTACAAGTGGAGGAACGTGGAGGTTGTTGCTTTGGTCTGTGTGCACAAGTTAAGAAATCATCCATTGTCCTTATGTATGTATGGTGTGGAGTGGGGAGACAATGGAGCACAGAGCAAAGTCCTTTAAAGTCATCCTTTGATGCCAGCAAACCTTCATCAGATAGACCTGACAGCTTCCCTGAGTCTGTATGGCTCATTTATGCATCAGGGTCTAGCCATGTGATCATGAATGAAGGCAGGTCTCTAAGGGCATCTGCTGTCTGCTGGACAGTATTCTGGATGCTGGAGAGTTACAGACAACTATGACTCAATTCTTGCCATCCCAGAGGACCTAGACTATGGCTATTCCATATATTCATAGCTGTGACCCCAGGGATGGGTTCAATATTTTGACTTCGCTGACTTGATTTCAGTAGCTCAGTGGGGCTTCTCAAATAGTGAACCTACAATTTGTCTGATCCTTTTATGGTGTGTTTGCTATTTATATCTTTAGATGCTTTTACTTTGAATTGTTTAGGGGGTTGCATTTGGCAGAGATGGATATTACATTAAAAAAGACTTATTAAATGAAGATAGAAACAACAGTATTCTTAAAATTCTTAAAATGTCACAAAATGAGTGATGAATTGGTTTGACAGAATCCTCAAAAACAAATGAATGTGTTTTAATTCATACGAAAATAGTTAACAAGAATCTGATCTAATGTTTATTTAAGAATATAATTACTTTTTCAGTTAAGGATATTAGGTTTAGCTGGATCAAAATTTAACTTCCAATTCCTCCAGTGCTTCAGGCTTGGCTTGAAGCTTAAATACTTGGGTTCAAAGTACTTCAGCTTATAAATAAATCCTTTGGATTCCATCAAAATAGTAGATTAAGCGTGCTTACTTCAATCCTCTGCCTCACAAAATGGGGTGGCAAATCTAGTTTAATGAATGTTTTGAATAAGACTTTTCTCAAGAGATGATTAGTAGAAAATTTTAAGATAATCTGTTTTGTTTAGAAAAGCAAACCATTTCTGAATGTATTTAAAATAAGATTTGTTTTTATAAACAATTTTTGTGATCAACCTCGAGATCATATAAATTATAGGGATTTTTAGAAAACATATCTTTGCCCTTTTTATGCACTTAGATAGTTTTATATATGTGAGTTGTTGTATATCTTTACATGTTATAAATTTACTTTTGTGAAGTAAGATGAATACTCACAATAAGAAAATTCACTCTTACATTAAAATCCCCAGAACATTCACTATTTAGTGATGCATTAATGTTTGTAGTCACTGAGTGATACATACAGGTGTTTAGGGTTAGACTCTTCCTACTGTAAATGTCCATATAATTAGGGTTAGACTCCTCCTACTGTAAATGTCCATATTAAATCTAATGGAATCTATTGGGAATTGTAAAATAATCAATATAGGGCCAGCCAAATGGCTCAGTGGGTTAAAGTGTGTGCAGGCAGGTGAAGGGGCCAGGGATTTGATCCACAGGCCTGCCATGCCAGCCCCACCCCTGGTGCACACTGAGATGACAATTGAGACTGGGAATGATGGCACACGCCTGTAATCACAGCTCTTGGGAGGCTGTAAATAGGTGGATCACTATGAGTCTGATCTAGTAGTGAAACCCTGAACACCCTGTAGGCTCTTACCTAAAATACAAAATAAAATCAGTATAAACATTTTCTGAACACAGATACTACTCACTACTATATATTCTAAGATAGTCTTCTAATTTCAATACTATTGGATTGGTTAATCATGTAGAATAATCTAATTATAGTAGTTCTGGAGAGAGTACATCATATCCAAGGCCTTTGTTTCACACAAAAAATAATCTGACTCATAAAAGTTGAGGATCCAACCACTGTTCTATTTTGCAGACGTACCGAGATAATTTCACAGACGTTGAGCCTTGCAATGGCGGTTGGAGTAACTCATGCTGACTTTCACAGGTAAGTCTTTCACCAATGCCTACGTTCTTCCCTATGTACAGTGAAAGGGCAACATGGCAGCTTGCCTGTGGAGCCAGGGTTGGGCAGCTTTAGAGGCGTGAAGCTGTGGTGTGCTCACCATCGCTCCTGTTGCTCAGACGCCAAGAGCTTACTTTGTACACCAAGCCAAGAGGAGGCAGAGGCCTGGAAAGAACATCCAGCCCCACAGTGGGTAACATTGATTCCTGGAGATACAGTGGGCCTCCGCACCTATGGATTCCACATCTCTGGATTTAACGCACCATGGATCAAAAATACTTGAAAAAATTTGTCTGCATGAAACATGCACAGTTTTCTCTTTTACTTTTCCTCTAAATGATATAATAATTTACATATCATTTACATTAGGTATTATAAGTAACAGAGATGATTTAAAGTATACAGATGATGCGTGTAGGTTATTTGCCAGTATAATGCCATTATATATTATTGTAATAGAGTTGGGAAAGGCCAAGCATAACCCAATAATCCTTCATTGTACAAGGAGATGACTTGATTCATAAAGGTCAAGTGATTTGTGCACCATTCCAACCCTTAATAAAGGACTTAAAATCAGAGGATTTTGGTATCCTAGGGATACTTGGAGAGGTTGTAGATTCAATCCTCTGTGCATGCTGAGGGAGAACTGTATTGGATTAAGAATTATCTCATCATTCTAATACTAATGATAGTCATTCATTAGTATTAGAATTTCATGGACATGTGATACTCAAGACCAGATGTACACAATGAGCAGACAAATGTAAGATTTGTGGGTGTCATTACTGAAGTGTTGAGGTACTGCGGGTCAATCTCAATAACATTGTAAAAGTTGTCTTTGAAGAGGCTAGCAAGCAAAAAAGAAAGAAAGAAAAGATAATAAAAAAGTTTTTTTAGAGGAAATTCCCACATTGAAAATCGCCAGCACCCAAACAACAAGTTGATTCTGTCTCTAAGGTGTGCAGAAGCAATGTACCAGGCTTTTGAGGGAAATAAAGTTTGAACTTCAGTTCTACTGCACAGAAGCTGTGCAGGTCATCTGGGAGATGTGAGCCATGCTGCTTCTCTTGAAACTAATTTCAAGCACTAGATGCAGGTGTAGAGATAGGTCTATGCATATAAAATGTGCTAAGGAATGGTCATCATTAAAGTTCCCCTGTGCATTGGAGAAATGATCATTGTACAATGCTTTTCGGTCCCATACCCTTAGTAATGCCAGTCAAGAACTAATAAGGTACCTGCTTGAATCTTCCCATAGATCAGGTATTTCTGTCTTCATTTTTAATACAGAGGAAAAAGACTCAGTAAGATGAAGTAACAGCCCCAGGCCAAGGCTGCTTGGAGAGGCACATGCTTGGGCGGGGTTCCAAGCCAGGTCTGTCCAGGTTTCCCACTATCCCGTGCTCCTCCACATCCTGTGGCATCAAGAGGCCGATTCCACTCCATAGATGGTCTTTTTCTCCATGTCTGTTTAGGTTGAAGGAGAACCATGATTAACTGAAGAGAATGATTAAAACTCTCAGAGTTCACTCTTTAAAATGCATACGAGAGGGAAAAACTCCAAGTTTCTGTGATTTTTTTAGTCGAGACCCTCAGGAACCAAGGTGAAACTAGAAGGCAGTGAAACAAATGTTTGACTTTTAGCTTAAACAGTGGAAATTTTAGTGCTCTGTGTTTGTTTTAGGACATATTTTATGGCAGTTGCTGTTAAAATGATGGGAAGATAGAAATCTCAGCCTTTGGGAGCAGTCTTTTTCATTTTTGTTAGAGTTACAATGTTACAATTGGCTTCAGGCCATGAAGTTTTTAAGACATTTATGCTGACTTCTGATGTCAGCTGATTTTCTTTAGCCCTGGTGTAGTAAAATTCAGGTAAACATAATTTTATTCCGTGTCTTCCGCTAACAAAGTTGATAGATTAAAACATACAAGGTCGATGTTCCTTTCAGTTTGACAAAGCCCTAGTTGGGAGTACACTACTGCTAGGGACTTTTTTAGCTTTGAAGATGGTGTTGATTTCTTCAGGCTAAGCTGTGTAGTGAGCCTTTGTTACCAGGGCCTGAAGCTGGGCATGATAGGTGCACCTGTCCCTGGGAGCTAAAACTCAGAAAAATGTTGTTGCAGCCAAATTACTTGTATCCCGATTTCTAGAACTGATTGGTCCTTTTCTTAGTATCATTCTGTCTGGAAAGACAAATTAGAATCAGCTAATTCATCAGGTGTTTTAAGAACATTTTAGTATCTACCGTGCCATAGACCCTGCCAGTCATGAAGAAGCACAGTGTGGTGGAGTAAGGAGTTCCTGGAAGAAAGATCTGGTCTGATGATAACATGATGTTGGTGATGGCCACATTGATACTGAGGAAGTAGCAATCAGGAGGCATCTTTCATGTATCAGGATCAGCCTTTGTCTGATTAAACTCATATTCTTCATCATGTGAGCCCCCTCCCTTGTAACTGCTGCAGAGTCTATAGCGTGGTAGGAGAGCTGAGGGTGTAACTGAGCGGTAGGGTGCTTATCTAGCATGTACAAGGCCCTGGGTTCAGCCCTCACACCCCCACTCCCATGGTAAAAAAAAGTCATATAGCAAGGTAAATATTTGGGAGTAGCTTATTTTGGTGTCATATGGTTAGGAATGAATAGATCCAGGAACACCTGAACTGTGAAATCAGATATGTAAATTAAGTCCCCTCACTTCTCTAAGGTACATGCTACTGGGGATAATGAGTCCTATGAGATATCGTTGGACAGTTGCAAAGATCAAATAAAAGGCCCATGCAAGCACCAGGCATGTGGACAACAGTTGGTAATTAGCAGCAGTTATTACTATTTCTACTGTTAGACTAGCATTGACCCCCACATTTCAGTGACTTGAATGAGAGCTTTAAGTTCAAGTACTAGAATGAAGCCCAAAACAAAGGAGGCTAGGACAAGTAATGCTGTTAGAACAGAGTCCTTGGAAAAAGAAACCAGGTAGTTCTTGGTACTGGGCCTGAGGAAGGATCTGGAAACATGGCATTTGTCCCTGTGCCTACAGGCTACAAGTAGTTGGGCTCTCACGTCACTTTCCTGATTTTCAGCACCCAGCACCAGCGTGAGCCTAGGATGCAAGGACAAGATTTTGCAATGTATTCTCTTTATGAGTTTTCCACTTACTAGTTTCCCTGGGACTGTGCTCAGGCTGATTTCCTAAACTTCATCTCCCCAGCCCCGTACTCCTGGGGCTCTTGGGAAAGACTCAGATTCGCTGTTCTCTTCATCAGTCCTGCTGACACTGACTGTGATGGCTTCTTTGCACAGAAGAGAGGCTGATTATGGTCCCAGGGATGCTATCCTCACTCTTAGCCTCAGGATTTATGAATAGGAGAAAACATACAGTTATAGTCTATTGAAGGCTGCACAAAGACATTTAACTGATGAAAACTCCGTCCTCTGTCATTTGCTCAAATGTAATTGTCATTAGCTTAGCTTGTTAACAGCAGAGAGGCAATAAAATGCTGCTCCATTCTGCAAAGGCAATTATTCCATCAAATCTCACTACTTTCTTTGGTCTTTGTTAGTTTGGGATAAATTTACATCACATAAACAAATCCTGCTCTTTCCCACAAACAGCTTCTTTATCCCTGCCCCCTTTCCTCTTCTTCCTGTCTGCTTTCTTTCTTTTTCGAAATTTTATTTTATTGAGAAACAAATAGCCGAGCACAGCACCAGACACCAGAACAAATCCATTTATAGAACCATCTCAACTAACTGCTGAAAAGCATCTTGCAGGTAAAATTTATATATTTGTCAAATAGGATTTAGAAAATGCAAACCTCAAGTTCTTCATTATGGGAGGAAGGGTAAATAATGAAAGCTAAGCCTTGTTGTCTGGTTCTCCTTCCTATTTTTTATAGTAAGATAATGGAATGATTCAATCCAATATGAACCCCAATAAAATGGGAAGTTTCATGTTATGAAAACAAAAATATTTTCTATATATTTTTTATTTTTAAAAATTTTTTTATATTGCATAATATCTTCAAATTAGTTGTTTAGATGACCAGATATAAACATGCAAAACTGACCAAAAAGTTATAAGAAATTAAAAAGGGGAAGAAAGAATTTGTAAGTATTACGTGCTTCTTTCAATGGACCAGTACAGATGAGCAGTATAATTATCTGAGCTAGCCTGTATACATACATAAATGTATTTTTTCCTTTGCTTCTTTCTTTTGCGCTTTTCTTCATCCCAGTTGTTCCTTCCCTTTGAACAGATTCTTTTCCTTTAACAATATCTATTGTGCCTTTCACATTTTATTTACTCTTTCAGGCTCTTACACCAGTGAGACATGATGCATGCACATGAGGCTCTGATTTATTTCATTTATGAGTATGATCTCTGCTTGCATCCATTTACCTAAAAAAGCCTCAGTTTTATCTTTTTTTATAGTTGAATAAAACTCCATTGTGTAAAAATACCACACTAAAAAAATTTATTCATTTTATTTATTTATTTGGTATAAGATTTCACTGTGCAGCCAGGACTCGTAGTGATCCTCCTGTTTTGGTTCCCCAGCACTGAGATTACAGGCTTGTTCCCAGTTTCAGTGGCTACCATGGCGTGCCCAGGGTTCCTCGGCTGGCATGGCATATGGTACCAGGGACTGAACCCGGCTTCTTGCCCTTGCCAAGCAGCCCACACCATATCTTTTTTTCTCCATTCCTCAGTTGATGGGCATTTGGATTGTGTCCTAGATTTAGCTATGACAAATTGTGCTGCTGCAAACATGAGTGCATGTATATCGCTGCGGTATGATAATTTCAGCTCTTTTGGGAAAATACCCAGGAGGGGAATAGCTGGGTTGAATGGACCTCCAATCCTAGATTTTTGAAGAATCTCCAAACCAATTTCCACAGACCTTACACTAGTCTTCACTCTCCCAAACAACGAAGAAGGGTTCCTTCCCCCCCAACCCCTCCAGCATTTATTTCTATATATTTTTTAAATGCCTCTAGTTTACACTTGAGTGCTATCTACATCAAAATACTGTCAAGGGCAACTTTATAACAATTTAGTTTAAAGGTCTTAATTGGCATTATTTTCAATTCAAGTATTAGGAAACACATCATTTAATAGCATACAGTAAGTGTTCTAATGCACAGCACAGGGCAGATTGATTTTATGGATAGAAAAGGCCTTAAAGAAAGTGAAAGCAAAAACCTGCAAGCGAGCATTGGTCGTTTCAAAGTCACTTTCCTCACATGGTAGGCATAGGCAGGCAGAGTTCGTGCCAGTGGAAACTGGCATGCTTGGGGATTTGGCTGGTACCTTCCTAATCCTGACTGTTAGGAAGGTCACATAAACAGCTTAGTTTCAGCTTGGTGACTTGGCAGTGGAACACGAGCAACTCCACGTTAACTTGGAGCCTGGTCTGTTGGGGTGGGGAAACCACTGCAGGAGCCTCCTACACTGCACTTTGTCCTCCAGGGTGCACAGAAATAGAAAAGGAGAGCAGAAATTAAATACAGAGAAAGCAATGAAAGTGCGTGCCACAGAACACCCACCTCTGCCCCTACTCCTCCAAACCCTTTCCCCACCTCAAAAGCATCATGCAGCAGCTAGGGAAAGGACTGGTTTGGGACCTTTGGGGTGAAACAAGATCCTAGCTCCATGGAGGTGTTCAGGAGAACTGCCTCCAGGGACCTTCTCAGGGGCACTCAAAGTCCTTCACCCTACTTTGCAAAATAATTGCAAAACTTATTTAGGGCAAAATATAGAGCCTGGAATTTCAAGCAACCTCTGTTTCCCTAGCCAATTTGATACTCACTACTTAGTATGCAGGCAAGAAAAGGGATCTGTTTACAGTGCTTGTGCTTAAGTATTTCTTCCATATACCTGTTTTCATTATTTTTTTAAAGCACTAAAAACAAACAAAAGAATGAAAACTACAAAAGTGCAAAGAAAGCCTGAAGGGCCCCCTGTAGCCCCAGGGTGCTTGCCATTTCTTTACAAGCTTGACTTTCCTGGGTCAGCTCTATTAGGTCCAGGTTGTGTACAGACCAGGTTGTGTACAGGTTCACCCCCCTTAATTTATTTTCTTCTCTTTTTTTGTTGTGCCACAGTTTGAAATGGAAGCCAGATCTTTTTTACACTAAGCAAATGCTCTCTCAGTGAGATGCCCCTCTAGGTTCAATCATACCTTTTTCATTCAGTTGCTGAACTACTAGTACCTGGATCAGGGCATGCAGTGGACTTTAGACTGAGCGACGCTGATGGGTCAAAGACAGTCATTTCCAAACTGAAATATTTCACATGGATCATGAATAATAAATTTCAGCCTTACTCATCCACACCTTCCATGTCCTCCTTAAATACTTCAAGCTTAAAAACTTCTCAAGTATAGCTTAAAAATCTATACATGAATGAATTTAGTCGTGGGTTAGTGAAAAACAAGATTTCATCCATGTTACTTAATTAACAAAATAATTAATCCTCTGTTTCCATAGAGACCCCGCATGGTGCATAGTGCTGCATGTGTTTGTCAGACCAGTCAGTTTCCCCACTGCCCCCGCTCTCTGTAGTCTACGTTTCTTTTCTTCCCTGTTGAGTCTCTAAATTCACTTAAAATTATGTGCCTCTCAGTTTCTGTGAATGGCTTGTCCTGGGAGCATCTTTCTTTCCAGTAATGTGCCCTTCTTAGGATGAGCATTTCATTTCATGATTGACTCTAAATTCCTCAAGGCAGGGGCCTGTGTCTTACTTTGTTCAACCTTTGTGCCCCTTGACTACTGTGAGTGATGCCTGAACCAATGGTAGATGGATGAGTGAGTGGGCGGTTGGGAAAAGTGCTTTGAAAACTTGAACTTGACACGTGAAATAAGAGTTTCAAAAATTTTAGGAAGGTCAAAGGAACATGAGAAAACTCACAGATAATCATGAAAGATGAAGGCGGCCGCTGAGAAATAATGTAAGCAGAAAGGGAAAGATCATCACAAATCACCAAAAATTTCCAACACTTTCTTTTTGAAGGTAAAACCACAGTGTGCTCCTTCCCAAAGTTTTTCAGTTGTAAAAATCATTCTACCTTGCAAACATGTTTGTAATATATGAATTCTCCATCTGTTGCCTTTGCTGTTTATCAAGAGGGCTTATGCTCATGGTCATTAGAAAAGTAATTCTCTCTTGATTTTTCAAGAAAATCCCAGATGTGACCTGCACGCTGATAACAGACAATCTAGTTTTCTAGCAAGAGCTGAATTGTATTTTAGTTGTATATTTTAAAGTAAAGTTGTTATCCTTTTTTCCCTTTTCAAGGACAAATTCAAATGCCTTCTTTCTCCCTCCCCGTGACAGTTAACTCTGATGGGAAACTCCTCTGGAATAGCAATATTTGAGGCGGTAAAAAAACCCGATTGACAAATATTTTTTAAGAATCCAATTGTGCGGTGAAAGTATTCAGGAGCCTTCTACCTGGGGACGCAGTGCCAATCCCCTGCTTCTCCACTCAAGGTACGCAGGAGCGGGGCTGAGTGACGATGCAAATCAAGTTATATCGATTAAGTCACTCTGTTCAAATGAACATTTAGTAGAATTTAATCCCTTACACCCTGGCCCTAGTTAAACCACAGAGTGTCTAGTAGTACAAACTGTCAATCTTGTGCCATACCACTTCTATTAATGTCACTTGGATGACACTTGCCTCTGAAGTAATGATAATAAATTTCAATTTTTCAGCACAAATGATGTGTCCTATTTGGAACTAAAAGAAGCAAGTTAATATGAACTATATGTTGTCACACAAATTTGAATTATGACCAAGCACTGGCCTCCATGTGGGACTTTAGGATAGTATTAAATAGGCTTTGTTCAACTTGAGTACAACTGGAGAAGCAAACCTTTACCCAGGAGAAGAAGTTCTGGTATAACTTTAAAAGTAAACATAACATGATTATCAAAGAAAAAAGAATGTGATGCTATTTAAACTTAAACCTTGCTTCTTCTGAAATTCTTGGTACAACTCAAAGAAAGTGACTATAATCTCAGCACTTGGTATGCTGGGACAGGGCGATTACTATGAGTTCAAGGCCAACCCAGGTTATATTCTGAGTTCAAGACCAGCCTGAACTACAAAATAAAGCCCTGTTTTTTTTTTTTTAAATAAACAAAAGTGAAAGAAAAGAGAAGAGGAGGGGAGGGAAAGGGAGGTGTGGGGAAGGCAGAAGAGAAAAAAACTGGAAAGAATTTTAAAAGTGGGAATAATTATTCTGGGTTAATAGGCTCATGGATGACTCTCCTTCCCTGCAGAATTTAATGAATTGTTTCAGTAAAACTAAAATAGCTCAATTGTGTCCTTGATCTAGGGTTTGATTGATCAGGCTGGAGTGCTTTGGGTGCTGCTTTCCTCCTGGAATAGTCTACTATTAGATTATTAGTCACTGTTTTGAGTTTTTATTAAGATCTAGAGGAAAAGAGATGTGCACGTACATTGTGTGTGTGTGTGTGTGTGTGTGTGTGTGTGTGTGTGTGTGTGTGTATTTGGTACAGGATCTCATTGCTGTTTGGACTTGTAGTGATCCTCCTGTTTTCAGCCTCCCCAGTGCTGGGATTACAGGTGTGTACCAGTACACCGGGTCTCAGTGGCTGGCTCAGTGTGCTGGGGGTTGGGGCCAGCACAGCATGTGGTGCCAGGGATCAAACCCCAGTTCCTGTGATTGCTTAAGCAGGTGCTTAGTCCACTGAGGTATCTCACCAGCCCTGTGGTTTTACACAAACACGCACAGTTATTTCTTTGAAAGCTGCCCTTTTCGCACAAAAAAGGATATTTCTTGTACACATTCATTCTCCCCTTTGCCCATGTCCTTGGACAACCCGAGAAAAAGTTTCAAGTCAACAAAAGATCTTCATGTTACGATCTCCTGTTGTAACTCATCGTTTCTACATTCATAAAAAATGTCTTATTCTGAGGAAAAGGATGATTATTACATTGGTCAGCAAGCCTTCTAATATCTATTAGCAGGCTAATACCTTGTGAAATTCAATAAAAATATAGCACCTTGCATAAGTAGTCTTATACAGATAGTCATTCGAGAATAATAAATTATGGGTTTAAATTTTAAAACAAAATTGAGAGATGAGAAGAACTATTTTGAATAGTGGATGAAGTAAAAAAGCATGTGTTCATATTCTGACTTCGCTACACTGGGCCTTCCAGCAGGCCTTATCTTCTGTGCCCCACCTGTGCAGTGGCTACCACATCCTCAGCTGTCTGCCAAGATGAGTGATGTGGAAATGCCCTACAAGGGCTAGCTTTCACTGATAGCTTATTCAGGTAACTGTGAGTCTCTATAGACTGTGAAGACCTTGGGCCCTTCACCTGAGCTGCAGGTCCCAGCTCACTCCAGCAATTTTACAAGTCTGGAAAACACAAAATTTCATCTTCTCTTGTCCTAACTTTCACAGATGTGGATCTGTAGGCTATTAAGACCCTTCAAGATGCCAAGGAACGTCATCTCAGTGATACAGCACGCTTGTTGAAATCAGAGCAACTGCCCAAAGCCATCCCATGCTCATCCCACTGGCATCAAACTTGACCATTCTCCTGCAGTCATATCTCATCCACCAGAGCATCTCTGAGGGAACTTTACTGTGCAGAAGACAGAAAGCCTGTTTGAGTGATCCTAAATCTTTAATGCCTCTAGCAGGACTTTGAAGCAAGTCATGGCAAAGGTAAGAAACAAAGAAAAATGAGCCTGGGCTGACTTACGGAACATGTAAACATGCAGTCACCTGCTAAGGGGCTTCTTTAGGGTCTGTCTTTTTTAATTCCACAGCATTTTCTCCTGAACATTACAGTGGGATTTTGCACTGGCTGCTCACAATAAAAGGTAAGGATTTTAGGGTATAGCTTTTTTCTTTCAAGAATATGGGAGTACACAGAGGAAAAATTGTTGTGGAAGCTGAAATATTAGGTGAGGAGCTGGGAGCAGGCTTTATGTAGTGGAAAGTGTGGGTGTTGGATGAGGGGAAGGGGACATGGTGCAGACTAGGTGAGATGCCTCCAGGAAGAGTTGGAAATGGAAGCCAAATACCTCTAAATTTAAACACAGAAGAGGAAAGAAAAAACAAACAACAACAACAAAAAAAAAACACCCCAATACAATTTAATCAATATTTGACTGAGGTTTTGGAATGAGTTTTCCTGAGCTTTCGGTAGCATTGTGTCCATAATAGGGTTTGTTAGGGTGAGAGAGAGGGTCTAATGTTCTATATCATCTCCATTAAATATGAGCAAAAGTGATCAGCTTTCTGGCTATACACAGTATATATTAATCATATAATTGCACAGGTTGGCTGTAATCATAAAATGTGAGAAGTGACTTAGAGAAAATCTCTGGTAGCTCAAGAACATCTATCTGTTTTGCTGCCATTCTAGATGAAAGTAGTAAAATGTTTTCTTGAGACAGAGATCGAGGTCTGTGGGACTGTCTCAGCAGGAGAATGAAGAACCTCTGTGTGGGCTGTCAAAAAAGCCAGGGCCCCAAGGAGGTGGTCTTTGAGAGACCATTCTGTGACTAAAACACTGGTGAGGGCTTTTCTGGTCTGGAAGAATGGATACCTGGAGACACCCTGACACTGCCTTAGTGAGGTGTTAAGTCATGAAGTCTTGGACTTGCTGCAGCATTTCCAGAATATCTGGGATTTATCAGTTATTGACCCTACCCAGAGTGGCCTTTCATCAGGAAAGAGCAGAAAAATCTTAAAACGAGCTGTTATGGCTCATATCTAGATATCTTCCCAAAGTCTCATTTGCTTGTAGGTGGGGCTTTGGGGAGTTAAGTGACTAGATCATGGGTGTGTCACGGTGGTTAGGTTAGCACAGTTCTAGGTATGAATTAGAGGCTTACTGAAGAGGGAAGACCCACCCTAGGTGTGGGTGACACCAACCCAAAGGCTTGTAGCCTTTTGGTAATAAAAAGGGGAAGAAGGAGGAAAGCTGCCTACTCCGCCATGAACTGTTTCTGCTCTGCTATCTCCTCTGACTTAAGCCTGCTGACTATGGATGAAACCTCTATAAGCTGTTAGCTTAAATAAACCTTTCCTCCTATAACTGCTGAGTGTCAAACATTTTGTCTCAGCAACGACAAAGTAGCTATGACAGTAACCGTGGCTACCTGGAGCAGTTTTCATGCTGAACTCATTGGCAATTTTACAAATGGAAAGAAAATACTCAAAAAGATATTTTGTAGGTGAGGCTAAGAATCAAGGATTTGAAATCAGAGTGACTGCCACCTCCTGCTGCCAGAAGATAGAGCAGGTGATGCTCATCATTTGGAACTGAAAACCTTGTAACTTGGAAAATTTATTTCAAATTACCCTTACTCACTCAAATGGAAAGTCTGGGGATCTAGAAGTTTCTGTTTTATCTTGCTTTTCAAACAAGGAGAAAGTCTTGCTTTTTCTGGAATGCTTTTAAGTGCTTGAAATGGGACACATCCGTTATTATATGCTGGAGAAGTGAAACATTTACTGAATCTCAAAGGTTTAGGATAAAAATAAATTAATGTAAAAGATATTACTAATAATTTTTGAGTGGAGAGGCCTGGTTTGGGACAGGGTACTGGAACCTTCAGTGGAGTGGCCTGGTTTAGGACCTAGCAGCAGAATTCCCGGAAGAGAAGCTAAAGGCTAGACCCAGCAAGCTAAGCCAGGAGCAGAACATCTAGCCAGCAGGACACATACAGTGGGCTCACTTCCATGGGCCACAACAGGAAGAAGCTGAACACAACAGTCAGACCCAAGCCAGGCCTAGCTTGTCGAGTCTGAGCTTGGTAAATCCCAACCCAGTGATCTGAAACATACTGATAGTCCCAGTGGGGCCCAGACCTAGACCCAGATCTATGAGAGAACCCTCTTGAGACAGAGGTGGCAACAGGTAACTATGGTGAACTAGTCTGCCTGGAAGACTCCCGGTACATCAAGGGGAGGTGACCAGACAAAATTTAGGGAAACTGATTTAAATATAAATTCCCAATTTAATATATTTTTAGCTATACAGTCATAACATAATGTTTGCTCTTACAATCTAAAATGCAAACCCATTAGTTATAAAAGTTTGTCAATTTCTAAATCTCACAACCCATTACTAGTGTTACTGTAAATAGAAAACTATATCTGCCTTCACCACATGATCTCTCTTGTATAATAATTTCAGAAGATGCTTGGGTAATGATCTCACCAAAGCCTTATACTGAAGGACAGAGGATAGTGCCCAAACAGAAATTGATATCTCACTCTCAAACAAGAGAAGTGGCAAAATATTGGGACACACATAAAAGAAGAACCTCTAACACAGAAAAGATACCTAAAGAATAAATTCTTAAAAAAAAAAAAAAAAAGAACAGACCCTATACAGAAAGACTTGATCACAGTGACACAGCTAACTACTATCAAACTTTCTTCAAAAAAGTAACATAGAAATCAAAATGAAGAGTTCTGTCTGAATATAAAATGACAAAGAGAAGCAGCAAAATTCATTCTCAGGCCCCAAGCCGATGTATAGCAAATATAAGAAACACTAGCATAGAAACAGACTGGAAGTCGCACACCTAAAATCTCTGAAATGATAGCATCTGAAGTAAAGAAATAACTGTAGAAGAATATAGATGAAATCAGATGAGAAATAATTTTCCAAGTAAAAAAAGAAATAACTATAATGAAAGAATTGCTAAGTGTTCCTAAAGAAGACTGATAAAAATAGAGGAGAATAGAAAATTGAAGGAAAACTTGAAGGAACAATATAGAAAAGAAATAGTACACATGAAGCAGATTCAAAGAGATATGGAAGAGATTAAAAACTCAAAAGTTGGCAAAATCATCGGAAAGAAAGTGAAGATAGACTTTCAGACCTTGAAAACACTGTTGCAGCTAGTGAAAAGATAAGGAAAAATCTATTAAAAATAACTAATATCCAAGGAATAATAATTCAGCAGCTGCAACATGATACAAAGATGAACAACATAAGACTAATAGGCATCAATGAGATAAAAAGGAGTCAACAAAATGATATTAAAAGAATATGGGCAGGTGTAACAGCAGAAAACATCCCAAATGTGGGGAAACAATCTGACATTCAGGTAACTTAGGCATAAAGATCTCCAAATGACATCAACCCAATTAAAACCACATCCAGGCATATAATAATCAAGATTCCAGAAATTCTGCTCAAGAACAGCATACTAAAAGCCTCTGGAGAAAAGAAACACATCGTATTTAAAGGAAACCCCATCAGAATAACAGTAGATTTCTCCTTACGAACTATCAAGTCAAGAAAATCACAGAACAAAGTACTTCAAGAGGTAGCAGAACTGAACCAGATCTTTGAACAAATGAATTTAGTGGACATATACAGAATATTCCACCCAACAACATCTGAATACACATTCTTTTCTGCTGCATTTGGGACATTTTATAAAATAGATTACATACTAGTCCATAGGTCATGCTTAAGCATATGCAAGAAAACAGAAATTATCCTATGCACATTATCTGACCACAGTGCAATGAAACTAGAAATTAATGACATAAGAAGCCACAAAAACCCCATAAACATCGAAATTAAATAGCACCCTCTTCAGCAACCAATGGGTCATAGATGAAATTAAACAATACCTGCAACAAAAATCCAAGCACAACTTACCAGAATTTGTGAGATGCAATAAAAGTAGCTCTCAAAGGGACATTTATAGCAGTGAAATCACACATTAAGGAAACAGAATGAGAACCAATGAATACTATAATGCTGCACCTCAAGCATCTAAAAATTTTAGAGTAGGGGCCAGGGAGATAGCTCAGTAGAATAGGTATTTGCCTGGCAAGTGCAAGGTCCTGAGTTCAATTTCAGTACCAAAAAAAAAAAAAAAAAAAAAAAAAATTAAGAGCAAACTAAGCTGAAAGCCCAAAGATGGGAGGAATCATAAAGATTAGAGCAGACATCAATGCAATCGAGAAAACAATACAAGGAATTGATGAATCAAAAAGCTGGTTCTTTGAGAAATCAAATAGGTTTGATAAACCTCTAGCTAACCTCATCACAAAGAAGGAAAAATAACCTCAAATTCAAACAATAAGGAATGAAAAGGGTGAAATTACTACAGATCCTGGGGAAATTCAGAAGATCATTAATAGCTACTTTGAAAATCTTTACTCTCACAGGATAAAAGATTCAGAAGAAATGAACAGATTCCTAGATAGGTACAAATTACCAAAACTCAATCAAGAAGATATAAAAAAATCTAAATAACCCAATGTTAGCCAATGAAATAAAAAAATCTTCTAAATAACTCACCAGCAAAGAAAAGTCTAGGTCATGGTGATTCACAGCTGAATTCTACAAGGAATTTATAGAAGATATATCTCAATACTCTTCAATAAAATTGAAAAGGAAGCAATACTCTCAAAATCCTTCTTTCAAACAAGTATTACACTGGGACCAAAACTAGAGAAAGAGTCAACCAAAAAAGAGAAGTATAGGCCAGTTTCCCTCATGAAAACAGATGAAAAAATCCTCAATAAAATCCTAGCAAATGGAGTACAGTAAATCATCAAGAAGATTATACACCATGACCAGGAATGATTCACTGTAGGGAAGCAAGGGTGGTTCAACATATGCAAGTCTATAAATGTAATACGCTATATCAATAGAGTCAAATCCAAAAACTACATGATCACCTCAGTTGATGCAAAAAAGGCTTTTGACAAAGTCGAATACTCATCCATGATTGAGCCCTACAGAAAATTGGAATAGATGGCCTCTACTTCAATCTGATAAAAGCTATCTATGACAATCCAAGAGCCAACATCATTCTAAATGGGAAAAAATGAAATCTTGTACTCTCACATCAGGTATAAAACAGGGATGTCCTCTATCACCACACTTATTGAATATAGTTCTGGAATCATTGGCTAGAGCATTAGACAGGAGAGAGAAATGAAAGAAATATGAATGGATAAAGAAGTTAATCTGTTTTTATTTGCAGATGACATGCTATTCTATTTGGAAGATCCAATAAAACTCCACCAAGAAGCTCCTAGAATTAATAAAAAAATTTAATAGCATAGCAGGTTACAAAGTTGATACCCAAAATCAATAGCACTCTTCTACACAGATAATAAATACACTGATAGAGAAATTAGAGAAACAATTCCCTTCACAATAGCACTTAAAAAAAATGAAATACCTAGGAATTAATCTAAGTCAGTAAAAGATCTATACAATGAAAATTATGGTACTCTAAAAAAAAAGAGATCGCAGAGGATTTCAGATAATGGAAAGATATTCCTTGCTCCTGGATACGAAGAACCAACATTGTGAAAACTGTTATACAGATTCAATGCACCCCCTATCAAAATATCACCAACATACTTCACATACCTAGAAAAATCATTCCTAAAATTTATTTGGAACCAGAAAAGACCTAGAATAGCAAAGGCATTGTTAGGCAACAAAGGCAAGGCAGGAGGCATTACAATCCCTGACCTGAAATTATACTACAGAACTACTGTGATAAAATCAGTATGATACTGGCAAAAAAAAAAAATTGACCACAAGATCAGTAGAACAGATTAGAAGATGAAGACACAACTACAAACACAGTCAGCCATCTTACTTTTGACAGAGGGGCCAAACATGTTCAATGGAAGGAAGACAGCTTCTTTAACAAATGGTGCTGGAAAAAGTGGCTCTTCACATGCTGAAAACTAAAACTTGACCTGGGTTTATCACATGCACTAAAGTCAAAATGGATTAAAGATCTAAACATTAAAACAGATACACTAAATCTCCTGGAAAAGAAAGTAGGGTAGAGATCTTGAAGATATAGGCATAGGCAAACATTTCATGAACAAAAATCAAGCTGAACAGGAAATATTTCAGAGTCAACAAATGGGACCAGCTCTTATTGAGAAGTTTCTGTACATCAAAAGATATCACCAATAGAGTGAAAACACAACCTGCACATTAGGAAAAAATCTTAACCAATAATCACTCAGGCAAAGGTCCTCTATCTAGAATATATAAAGAATTAAAAACAATTTGGGCCCCAAAATTTGAATACCCGATCCAAAAATGGGCAACTGAGATGAATACACACTTCTGAGTGGAAAAAATACAAGAGGCAAATAATTATCTGAAAAAATGCTCCATATCACTGGCCACTTGAGAAATGTAAATTAAAACAATATTGAGATACAATCTCACCCCAGAGACAATGGCTATCATAACGAAATCAGCTAATAACAAATGCTGGAAAGGCTGTGGGGAAAAAGAAACCCTTTTCCACTGCTGGTGGGAAGGTAAATAGGTAATGCCACTACGGAAATCAGTGTGGAGACTCCTCGAATGCTAGGACTGGAAATCCCATTCAATCCAGCTGTTCCCTTTCTACGTATTTTCCCAAAATAACTGAAAACATCATACCATAGTGATATATGTGCACCCATGTTTATAACAGCACAGTTTGCCAGAAAAATCTTGGATGCAACCAAAATGCCCATGACCTGAGGAGTGGATGGAAAAGATGTAGTATTTTTATACAATGAAGTATTACTCGGCTATAAAGAAAGACAAACTCGAAGTCTTCATAGGTAAATGGATACAACTAGAGGTTATACTCATAAGTGAAATAAATCAGACCCACATGTGTAAATATACTGTCTCCCAAGTGTAAGAACCTGAAAGAAGAAATAAAACCTGAAAGGTGTGACAGATACAGTAAAACCAAAAGAAACTGAACTTAAGGATTAAACAACAAAGAGGAGAGAGAGAAAAGAGAAAAATGGTAAGCAGAAAAATGTGCAAGCATATATACTAGATGGCTGAGGTGACTATATTTAGAATTTCCATCAGTTTTTTGAAAATAGCAGTTAATGTGTAGAATTTTCAGCTTGTCTAACTCTGTATGCTGATATCTGTGAACTAAGCAAATACACCGAGGACAGCCATGTGCAACACACAAACCATGCTTGAATACCTGTCATCTTGGTCTTCTAAATGTGTACCATTTCTAATGTCATATCAATTATTACTATATTCTCTTTAAAATTGATTTTTAAAAAAGGCAATAAAAGAAAAAAAGAGACAAGAAACAAAAATTCAAGATTTCTTGAAAGCAAGTGGTAATATTCAATCATATGTCCAATCTTCCATAACTGAATCTGTTAATCTGAGCAACAGATTTAACAAAAAAAAAATAGATAATACATCAACCAACATTAATCAGCCATTCTTGTTTTGAAAATCTTTAAAATATGTATTCTTGTATGTTTCTGTCTTTACTTCTGATTTTTGTTCTTGTTTTGTTTTTAATCTTCAAAATAAAATAAAATTATAAAAATAATGATTTTTAAAAATTGATACCTGATGAAATGAGGGTACCTAGCTATACTGAGTTTTAATGTAGCACTCATTACCATTACTCTTTCTTTTTTATATTCTAAGATGTGGTTAGTAGAAATACACATTTGTGTCTCCTAATCTATTTCTACTGGGCACCCTGAGTCTGGCCTGGGCAGACAGAATGACACCTTCTCCACACCACCTCTTCTCTTACAGATAGCAATCGTATCCACCTCAGGAACGTGATTATGGAAGCAGGGATGGGAGGGAGGCACCGTATGGTTATTTTCATTTCTATGAGCTGTATCTTCTGCACTTCAGCAGGCTAAGAGTAAAAAAAGACATTTTATGGCTAGTACAGTACTTAGGCTTCCGTAGTGGCTTCACTGAAGTTCCTGTTGACTGAGGGCTCTGCTGCTCTCTCCCTGCTCCCCTGAGCTCCTTCTCAGCCCGGCTTCCCAGGCTCTTGTGCATTGAGAATTGTTCCTGCCAGCGCTGCCTTTCACAGATGGAGCTATGGGAGGGACCTGCAACGTTCTCAGGGCACCAAGGAAAAAGGAGGCAGTGGGCCAGGATTTTTTTTCCTTCCAAATCCTGTATTTACAAAGGCAGCTGCGAAGCCCCACTTCCCCTGAGGGCAGTGCCGCACACTTGCCACCTCTGTTCTCCTTGAAATGGGAAGAGGCCTCTCCCAGGAGAATCTGCATTTTTAGATGGGTTTCTTCAAAGCCCCAAAGCCCACAGTATAAAAAAACAAAAAGCCACTAATGTAATTTCAAACCTGACGGTAGACACCACGGACTGTTTTATGCCTGTTCCTTTTCCTCACCAAGTCAGCCCGTGGACAAATCTACAGTTTATCTTAAAAGAGGCTGATGTGGAGGGATTCAGAGCAAACTTCTAAAGATACAGAGGCAAAATGAATGCGTTAGAGTAATTTTCATTTATTAACACTTTGGGGCCCTATCCTAAGTATTAGCTCACTTCACCTTCCTCCCATCTCCATGGGGCAAGGACAATTGTCATTTCCATTTTGCAGCAGGGTAAACTGAGGCAAGGGTATGTTCTATGAGTGGCTTAAAGTCCTGAGCTAAGACATAGCAAAGCCCATGCCCGGCCTGACTCCTGAGCAGCGTGCAGAACTGCTCTGCCCCGCTGCACATTCCGTGTGCCCACAGGAGGAGAATGGCAGGAGAGATGAGCGCCCTGGCCTCTCCGATGTGTCCCTGTCTGCAGAGTCAATCTTCCTGCACAAGTTCCAGAGCTTCACAAGCCTGCGTACATTGTTGTAGCCTCTAACGTATTCATGATCCCTCCTATACTCATGCAAGGGCTCAGTATACTTGCCTTCCTTCAGTACTGATAAACTGTGGACTGGTGTAGCAACTCACTCCTAGAGGTACTGTGCTAAACTTCCACAATGTGGCCCACTGAAATGTAAGATCCTTCCTTCCTCCTTTCTTTCCTTTTGTTTGTCTGTCTCTGTCTGTCTGTCTGTCTGTCTGTCTGTCTGTCTCTCCTCCCTCTCTCCTCTCTCTCAGTGGTACTAGGGATTGAATTAAGGACCTCATGTATACTAGGCAAGTACTGTTCTACTACTGAGCTACATCCTAGCCATTTTGAAATCTTATTTGGAGACAAGCTGTCCCTAAATTGATCAGGCTGATTTTGAACTTGCTATCCTCCTGCCTCAGCCTCCTGAGTAACTGGGATTAAGGTTAGGTACTACACCTAAAACATGAGAGAAACATGGTTTTTCAAAGGTAGGGGATTTGTTACTTGGCTTCGGGTTCTGAGTTTCCCTGACAGTGTCTGGCATATAGCTAGAGTTCACTCCCTACAGACCAGCCTCTCCTAAATCATGCTTCAGTAGAATGAATTTAAAATGCAAGTTGGAGAAGTTAATATTATTCCCTTTCTAGAAAATGAAGGGAACAGTTACTCACTCAAAGTAATATTATTTATTATCTCTTATATAATCTTTTAATTCTCTTCACCCGAAACTTTAATTACCAATGAGCAAATGCTTCTTTAATTATTTGGACATAATTCTTATGTCATGGTCAAATAATTGGACTTGTGAATTTTAACAAGAATAACTACAAGCAAGTAAACAAACTAAATAAAGCAAACATTCCTATATAACAGGCCTTCTTGGATTAAAAAGAAATATTTTTGGTAACTGATAATTTCAGAGAACCTATTATATTCTATTCATCACATTTTTTTTCCTCCTCAAAAAAGTACAAAACAAATGTTCGTGTTTTATGAGTCAAAATTGCAGCATGTATAAATAATTGGTTTTCAATGATGCATGCAAATAATATCAGAATTTGTTTTAAATGTGGAAGCAATTGTGGATATAATTACAGAGTGCTCAGTTCAGCACCCTCTCGCTCATTAATATACATGGACCCTCTAATGGATGCTCATCTTTCCTTGGGAATCAAATCTGGCAGGTCAGCTCTGAAGACGATCATTTCCTCTGGTTGTCAGATAGATAATAGTCTCAAAAGTAAATCAATAGTCATACAAATCAATTGTAACCTAGAGAACAGCAAAGCCCTTTCAAAACTCACACTCCAATGTAACTAGGAATAAGGAAGAAATGAGCAATATAGGACTATCAAGTCTGCCCTCTAATGCTCACTTCCTCTCTTTGACCCTCCTTCTGTACATTGATGGGTGGGGGTGCAAGGGTCACATGGGCTCTGGTTTTAGTGTTTAGAGATGGGTGAGAAGAGGGACTCCCTATATTTGTGTGCACTAACTCATGACGTCTGTGTGAACCTACTCATAACGCTTTTTGGCATCATGACAAAATTCATAGTGATTTCTCAGTTTTGCAGATTTTGCAAACTTTGGCTTACTCCCATTTGTAATTCTAAACTGCAATTAAAATGTTGTGATTTTGTGCCAGTGGCAGAGCCTTGTCTTTGGAGGGTGATCTGCAGAGAACAACTCCTTACCAACTCTATGAAGCTAGCTAGAATGACTCCCCAAAGAAGCACTGACCTGAGGGTCCATGGGCTCAAAGGCACCAAGAGGCCCCCTGGCATCCACTGCTGTGACCGTCTCTGTCCCTAAGCTCATTTGCTACATAATCCGATCTTAGAGTTTGAAGAGGGATTCTAGGGGGAGATGCTGCTGTAGAGTTTGATCAACCTGTGCAAATGCGCCAAGGCCAGTCAAAGGTGATGCTTAGGAAGTGCTGAAAGTAGATGGAAATAAAGGCACATTCACTGGGTGTGAAGACGAGGCTCAGCAGCCACCTAGAATGAGACCTGTGGAGCTGAGCCCAACATGCATGGCCATCAGCAAAGAAACGACAGCAAGGCCTAAGCAGCACCTACTCTGCTGAGTACTCAAGAAATACACACACACACACACACACACACACACACACACACACACACACACACGAGAGAGAGTTAGGATAAATATACAGCTACCTTCTCTTAGTTAACTGAGAACAAAAGTTTGTACTAATATTGTTTAGACAAGGTATCATGTCTGCATCTTGTCCTCTGAATAACTATTATGAAGACAACAATATGCAATATATTAATTATTGTAAACATCGTACTATCCTGTTTGAAAGTGTTTCATTGCTATTTTATCTTTTTTCTCATTAAAATGAATAAAAATTATCTTTAAAAATGAAATGTTAATTGTAGAGTAAAAAACAGATTATGCAAGGCTTACCTTGTTGCATCTGAGTCTCTCCCCTTCTATTTTAGTAGACTGGGCAAGCAAAAGAGGCATACCCACTCAGAGTCACATTTTATTTCGAAAGGCTATGTTAAAATTTTTTAGAGATGAGAACAATGTAATTAAACTTAAATGTTAAAAAAGACTAAAACCCACCCTAAAGATGTGTTATTGGAGAGAGGGAGTAGGGATTGTTCTGAGAGACACATGATTTATGAGTCAAAATTGCAGCATGTATAAATAATTGCAAAATGTAGAGTTAAAAGCATTTGGGGGTAAAAAAGCATTTGGGAGCTGGAGGGGACGTGAATTTAGGGTACAGGGTGATAGCCAAGTTACTGGGTCAGGTAAAATATGATGAAATATAATGGTATTATTTTTCATTAGGGTGCAAATTTAATAGAGGAGTAGAATATATCTAAAAAGAGAACAAAATAGTATAGTTTATATATATATATATTTCCTGTGGCATGCAAATCTCTAGTATGCACCACTTCAAATAGGAAAAATGGCTTCCAAACCAGCCAAGCGGTATTCAGGTCCCACTCCAGAGTCTCATTTAATTGTTGAGGGTTGGGCCAGGCATTAAGATGCTTCCATCATTTTTTTTTTTTTTTAGTAAAAAAGACATAATTACTCTATCCTCTTACATTGTCAAGTTTCAACTTGAAATATTGTAGTATCTCCAGATGTAGCACATCTACATAATAATAAAGACCATAATCCAGAAGACAAGAAAAGTTGCTGTATGGTCCTGGATAAAGAATAAAGAGCTCTCAAGATGGTAGTTCTGCAGGACTATGTAAAATATAATTATATTAGATGAATTCATTTAAAAGGAAGATTTCCACAAGACAGTATCAATGTTATGTCAGGTTATATACATATTTTTTCATATGTGTGTGTGTGTGTGTGTATAAAAGACAAGAAAAAACTAATATAAAGTCAATGGAAAATGTAAATACACTTTTTAAAGTTTCTAATACTAGGAAAAAATATCATACCATGCCTTATAAGTAGATTGTAAGTCAAAGAACAGTATAAATCATAAAACAAAAATCAAAATTAAACAATATTCAGAAATTAATTATTAAATAATTAAAAATTAAATTAAATATTTCAAAAAAAATTCAAAAATTAAAATTAAATTGAGTCCAGCTAAGAGACCAGAATGTAGTATATCATATGTACAAATCTGTGATCAATTCAGAGTACTCACACAGTATTTGATTGGGTTAATATATATATATATATATATATATATATATATATATATATATATATCAACTAAGAAAAAGTTTTCATGATAATAAAGAATTACTAACAATAAAGTGTAACAAAGACACTGGAATGGCAAATATAGGACCAGCATTTCTAACAGTTTAGGAACAGGATATCGCAGAAAGTTCTAGTACTTGGTGGACATGGACAGTGTCCATGAGGCTTACTGGTGGCCAGGTGTCACTTGTGGGACTGAGCTACAGCTATTTTCTAGATATCCACCCTGTTGACCTGGACAGAATCATGACCCATAGGGTGCAAGAGAAGTCTATTTCTAAAGTATACTTTTGGAAACATTTTGCTACTGCATACAAAAGAATAATTGAAAGACTGCTGTTTTATACATCTATTTCTCCTGTGTTTAACTGCTTGCCCTATTTGGTGGGTTCTTTCCATTCTCATTCATGGAGCTGTGGCCAAGCACAGCACATTTTAACACATACACACTGCTGCACTTGTCTGCTATATAGTTTCTAGAACTTTCTCTATCCTGTATGATGGATGTCCCCACTTAATGGCCGCTCAGCATTCCTCCTCCTCCCTAACAGCCAACATTCAGATTCCTGCTTCTGAAGACTCTGCATGCCTTGTCCATGTGGAGTCACAGAGCCTATGTGCCGCCCCTGCCTGATTTGACTTAGTATTGTGTCCTCTGGGTACATTGCTGCTGTGGCAGATGTCAGGATTTCTTTCCTTGGGAAGGCTGAATACCACTCCGCTCTGTGCAGAGACCTCATTTTCTTTTTTGCTGAAATGTGTCTGTTTACATAATGATGACCTTCCTCTGGGGGAGCTGGTACATGTGTGTATCGCACCTTATATGCTTATCCTTCCCATGTCCCTTCCACATGCCTCTCTGCTTCCTTCGTAAGGTCTTCTTCTGATCTCCAGAGTCTACTTTGCTGTTTCCTACCACCTCTCTTTTATTTTACTTTTAAAATTATTTGTAATTTTTCCAATACTATAGAAGCTATATGATATTTAACCTTCTGTTCCTTGTTTATTTTACTCCACACCATGGCCTCAAAATCCACCCCTTTCCTTACAAATGGCTTAAGCCCACCCTTCTCTATGGCTGAATAGTACTCTATTGTGTAGATACACCTCGCTTTCTCAATCCATTCATTCACCAATGGGCACTGGCATTGTTTTTACTTATTAGGCAGTGTGAAGAACTGAATGATTAACATGGAAATTTAAATAAAGATCCCCATTTCAGTATTCTGGAATAAATAGCCAGAAGCAGGATTGCTGGGTCACACGGTAACTTCTTTTCACTTTTTTGGAGAAGAATCCCTCATTATTTTCCTCAGTTGCTCCATTTTAATTTCCCACCAGGAGAGATCAAGGGCTCTGGTTCCATCCACTGTCACTGTCCCTTGTTAGTTTCTCTGTTGTTTTGACCGTGGCCAGCCCTCTGGCCACTATCAGGTGTGAATGATCCCTAATTGTGCTTTCCTTTGCATTTCCTCCTGATTACTGATGTTGAACATCTTTTCATGTACTCAAGAGCTTTGTCAACTTTTATTTTTTATTTTTATTTTTTTTTTGGTGGAACCAGGGATTGAACTCAGGCCCTTGCGCTTGCCAGGAAAGCGCTTATTCTACTGAGCTATCTCCCTGGCCCCTGTCTATTTTTATTGAGATTGTCTCATTTGCCATTAAATTGTATTTGGATATTAGCCCCTTACCATATGAAATTGGAAACATTTGTCTACTCCATCACACTCTATAGTCTCCTTTGCTGCAAAGCTTGTTAGTTTCATGTAAGTTTAGTTTCAAGCAAACTCCTCTGCTCTTTTTGTTATTGTTTTCTGTTCTTTTGGTGTCCTACCCAAGAAATCACCAATGGGCACTGGCATTGTTTTTACTTATTAGGCAGTGTGAAGAACTGAATGATTAACATGGAAATTTAAATAAAGATCCCCATTTCAGTATTCTGGAATAAATAGCCAGAAGCAGGATTGCTGGGTCACACGGTAACTTCTTTTCACTTTTTTGGAGAAGAATCTCTCATTATTTTCCTCAGTTGCTCCATTTTAATTTCCCACCAGGAGAGATCAAGGGCTCTAGTTCCGTCCACTGTCACTGGCTATATTTATAAGGCTTTGGCTATATTTATAAGGCTTTCCCCTGTGAGCCTAACGTGCAGCCAGGACTGAGAACTCTAATTATACTTTGCTGTGACATAAAGTCAGAGGTTCCATCTGGGTATGAAAATTTTCTTGGTCAAGTAGACCAGTGATGTTACATTTATTAAGAGTTGATTTGGCATAGTAACTCCTAAGAAGAGGAGTCTATTGGGATTTATAGGTAGGATAGGAATGAAGAAGGCAGAGAGTCTTCAATATTGTTATAAAAACTTATTTCTGAATAGTGAAAACTCCGTTTCATAACTGAAACTAGAAAAAGTAAAATTCAGAAAAATCTTGACAACTCAGATAATGAAACATTCCAAATTAAAAGCTTACCTCTGTGTGTGTGTGTGTGTGTGTGTGTGTGTGTGCCCATGTGCATACAATTTTAAAATATCAAAAGATGGTTCCTACAACTTAATTTTGTTAAATGGGTTTGACAGTTCAGCAAACCATGTGTAGAAAGTTAGTTTATGATTTGTAGGAATACTGTATTCCTTCACTCATGAAATATTTATGAGTGTCATTTAAGTGTCAGCACCCTTACTAAGCCACAACTATATTATTTCCAATATAGCTGTGAAATAGGCATTATTTTATAGACTAAAATGTGGCAAAGTAAGGTACCCTTAAGGAGCAGTTAGGATAGCCTCTGACCGCCAAGAACTTTGTCCTGTCTCCAAGTGTCCAGTCCAGAACAGTATCTGGCCCATCGTACCACCCAGAATGCATTTGGGCAGAGGTTGAGCTAGAGATTAGGCGCAGTTCTGTCTGCCATGGCTGGAACTGCTGTTTCTCTCATAAGAAGAGACTGTCAGTTCATTCTTTTCTTCCCACCAGCCCAATGCTAGGCTGTGTCTTCATTTTGTGAGATGCGAGGGCTGTCTCTGACTGGGTCCTGCATGTGCTTTTGTGGCTGGTTGGCTGGAGGACTTAATCATCCAGGAAATATCCACTCATACACCAGCATCTGGTTCATCTGGCAGAGTAGATGAGGGCAATCACAGCAGGGCCCACAGGCCAGGAAACTTACACACGCTAAACCCAACATCAGTCTTAACAAAGTATTATACTCCAGCAGTGAAAAAGCAGTGTTCTAGTGAACATCTACAGCATGTCCGATATGAAGGGGAGGACAAGGCATACTTGTTATCTTCTAGACTTATTTTCTTTTACCTTAAATTATTTTCACTTGCATTTTACAAATCCATCCATTATTGGATAACATTCTCTCCAAAATATACTTAATAAAATAATAAAAAAAATGACTTTTTTTCTACAGCTCAAATGAGAAGATTTCCAGGGGCAAAACAACAAGCAGATCTGTGGTTAGTTTCCACAGCTTTTATTTTATCACTGTGCAGCACTCAGGCGGGGATTTAGGAACTCTCCATGTCACTGTCTTAATGAAGCTACAGTGAGCACTTCAGCCGCCTCCATTTCCCACACACAAACTTTCTAATTATAAAAGGACCTTTTCAGGCTTATTCAGGGCATATAATCTTATTTGCAGCTCCTAATTGGAGGGCTGTGTTTGTTGAAAAGAACAGAAGTCTTCAGTCATTTAGAATAAAGCTGGCTCATCAACCCCTGTGGGAAGAAAAGAACTATTTATTTTATCCGTTAATCCCAAATACAAACACAATAAAGCTGTCTTTTCTAATAGTGACCTATTTCATGTTAAAATGGGATAAAGCTAGCTTTGCTCAATAGGACTATTGTGGTTAGGAAAAAAAGTCAATCTTATTAGGATTCCCATTGAACATCTTCCAATAACTTATCTTCTAAAGCAGTGAACCCAGACCCCAGTTGAATTCTTTCTGTTGTGTGCCATAAAATGGAACTCTGGAAAGGAAATAACCTCAACCAGTGAGCCCCATCTAGTGGCAGGGAGGTAAATTGCTGGCCCAATCCTGGGCCGTAATTTCTCTATATCTTGTGACCTAACTTAAAAATGTCTTACATTGGTGCCCAAACCCCTATGTTCTAGTTAATTTTTGCTTTTGTTGTGCTTTTATTTGTAACATAGCTTCTCAAAGAATGCAGATTTTCTTCTGATAACCTAAATTTTAGACTTAAAAAACAAACAAAAAAAATGTTACTTAAAATCAGCCAGATTTTCTCACTTATAGTTGAATTTGAAGATGTGGTTATTTGGTGTAAGAGTACATTCCTGGGATCCCAGCACCTTGGGTCACAAATGTGCAATTGAGTCACTTAGTAAAATCTGATCTCAAAATAAAAAAAATAGAAAGGGCCAGGATTTAGTTTAGTGTTTAGTGAATTCCACCCCCAGTATCACAATAAATAAACAAACAAACAAACAAATAAATAAATAAATAAATAAATAAAATAGACAGCCATATCCCATAAGTAACATGGTATAGCACTTGTAGATTAAACTATGATTGAAGTAAATAACATTATTTAAGCAAAAGTTTTGCTTTACTAAAGTCTCCAAAGTTTCCTTTCTTTTTTTCCCTTCCTTCATTCTTTTTTCTTTCTCTTTCTTTCTTTCTTTCTTTCTTTCTTTCTTTCTTTCTTTCTTTCTTTCTTTCTTTCTTTCTCCTTCCTTCTCTTCCTTTTTTCCCTTCCTTCCTTCCTGTGTGTATGTAATATTGAGAATTGAACATTGGGTCTTCACACTCAGAGCTACATCTTCGTTATTTTCTTTTTGCTTTATATTATTTATTTATTTTTAATTTTCTGTCAGGGTTTCACTAAGTTGCTAAGTTTTACAGACTGGGCCCAAAGTTGTGATCCTTCTGCCTCAGCCTCTGAAATAGCTGGGATTACAACTGTGTACCACTTTACCAACTTAAAGATTTGTAATCATGGGGCCAGGGAGATGGCTCAGTAGAGTCAGCACTTCCCTGGTAAGCGTAAGGGCCTGAGTTCAATCCCTGGTTCCACCAAAAAAAGAAAAGATTTGTAATCATAAGGATTTCCATAATCATAAGGGAACAAGACCAGAAAAACCCCATGATGTGTGTAAGGGCATTAACGATGATTTAGCTGTTTTTTTGGGCAATGGCTACATCTGTTGGCTGTACTGGCCAAAGACTGGTATTCTTTAGCTGACTACCCTAGAAGCTCAGGATGGCTTATCTGCTTTCCATAGTCCTGAATTTCTTGGCTTTTACTCTCATGACATTAAACATGTCAAAAACAGAATAAGGCAACAACAGGAGTCAACTCCAGTCATACACAGGCAATGTTTTCATTGATGAGTCCACCTTATAAATGCAAACTTTGTTTTCACTCAAAACAAATCACTAACAACAATGTATCATTTTAAAATGAAATAGAACATATTCTTCAACTTATCTACACTCAAAACACTTCCAAAAAATCTTTCCACCAAGCTATGCACCCAAATCCTGAAAGCACACAAGACTTGTAAAGGTACTTGGGTTATGGAGAAAAGAATAAAAACATGAATTGAAGCCCTGGCTTTGGGACATCAGAGTCCTACCAAGTGCCCTGAGCTCAAGCTGAGGAGTAGACAATCCCTATTTACCTGCCTCTGCTCTTTGACTTCTAATGTCACCGTATTTACTTTGCAGGGTTTTTATGCACATTGATTGAATAAAGTACAGTATGTGAAGTACTTAGCTCATGGCTCTGCCACATAACAGTGCTCAGTAATTTATTATCACCTAGAAAATGGAGGGACTGGCACCACTTCTTACAATTGTTGCAAAGTCTGAAAATGTGGCATATGGGAAAATATTGGTCATCCCTAATGCATTTCACAAATGTTATGGATTAGAACAATCATAGTAAGAACTTAAAAGAAGGCCTAAAAAATGAGGAAGGTTGTTGAAATTAGAAAGCATGGGGCTTCCACAGGGCAGCACAATGCTGCTGAGCTGAACAGAATTTTTGTACATCTAACGATTTGTACTGTTCCATTACATTTGATTTCAATGATGTTGCATTCTTATTTTTTTAAACTGGGGATCAAACTCAGGACCTTGTGTTTGCCAGGCAATCACTTATACTACTGATCTCTCTCCTTAGCCCTTCCATTTGATTTCAGATTGCAAGTTCCTGAAAAGAATAACAGACTGAGAAGGGAGAGTCTATAATTTATCTTTCTCATTGTGTTCTTCACTTCTTTAGAGACCTTTGCTTCTTTAGCACTTTTTGCACACTTAAGATTATTTGAGAATTTTGAATTATTTATTTAATATAGGCCTCATGTAGCAAGCAGCCATGTCTGCACCATATCCATGGGTGTCACCAGAAGCGCTTACAGTGTCCAGAGCACTGTCTTTACATGATAACTGCTGATGAGCTCATGCATGACACATAAGAAAGTGAATAACAATATGGTCTCTTCAGGAAAGCCTGAGTCCACATTGTACCTGTCTGGTTTACTTCCTTGTGACTTTAGGCAAGTTACTGAGCCTCTCTGAGCCTGAGTCTCTTTATCTGCAATATTAGATAAATAATGCTGGAACCTAGGATTACTGTAGAGGTTGACGAGCTAATCCTGGAAAGTGCCCACAGCAATACAATTCCATAAATATACCTAAATAATCAAAGCACCCAAGCCGATCATAGCATGTTCTGAGACTAGAACCCTCCATAGGTTTTGCTCTTCTCTCATATCCCCCAGCTTTTCTACCCTGATCACTTTCCCAAACCATTACATCAGGCCATGAAAATGACAACATAAAATCAAGGACTAGGTAATGCAGTTGGAGGTGCTGTAATCCTGCAAAATCTGTCAGCAAGTCTCCGGAACTCACCAAAATGATCAGGGGCTTATTATTGTTAATAACCTCCCAATGTCTGAAGCACAGAGCTGAATATAGTATTTCACAGTATGCTGTAACAGCTGGTCCTTAAGGGGTTGACTATCAGATGCAGGCTCACTGGATTATAAAAATGGCATATTTAAAAATATCTCTGCAGCTCACTCCTAGATGACTTTTAGCAGTTGAGCTAACTGTTAGCCTCTTGGAAGATTAGATGTCAGGATAATTAGCTCCGTGCCACACGGGCTATCTATTTTTCAAATCTCATTCGCCTTTCTTTCCTATGTCTCTTAGTTGACACAATTCATTATTCCTTCATGCCTGAGTTCTTCAATTTATTTTCAGCACACTCTTAAACCATCTGCTGTTCATGACTTAGCACACCTAACACTCAATTCATACTATTAACTTTGATGTTTTATTTCATAATTCAATTTGTATCCATAGATCAGAGAAAGCAAAGAGTAAGTTAGACAGGTAAACCAGATACTGAAGTGCTATCTATAATAACCCATATTCTCATGTCTCCTGGGCTTTTACAGTCCCGTGTACCGTGGAGGCAGTGAAATGCATGCTTGTCCATTTCGTTTCCCGACCTGAGCTCTATGAATTTTTCCTTCCATTGTCTGACTGTAGGGCCTGGGAGCTTTCCCATTTCTTTAATCTGTGTGACCTGCCTTGGCCTTATGAAACAGGGGGATAACATTCTCTTTTCAATCACAGATGGACCCAATGAAAAACTAGACTAAAAAAGAACAAGATGGGATAGGGAAATAACCAGAAAAACTGTACAGTTGTAAAATTTCTGTCCAGTAAAACTTTAAAAAGTTAGCTTTCCACCTCTCTGCACTTTGGCCTGACCCCACACCAATCCAACAGGTAATTATGGCTCTGGTTTTAAAAGAATCCACAGAATAATATGTTTCTGCTTCATACTTAAAAAAATTCTTCATAACAAAACATGATAGCATATGCCTGTAATCTGAGAACTCTAAAAGGCTGAAGAAGGATCACAAGTTCATGCTCAGCCTGAGCAAATTAGATCTCAAAATCTTAAAAAGCCTGCTCCCTTTCTCTGACTTATAGAATTTTCTCTTCAGCTTTGCCAGGTATTGCTAAGTTTGATTAATTGTGGAATTTCCAGGATTTCCTGAAAGTAGTAATACTATTTCAAATCAGTGTTTGAAGTAGAAGACACAAGAATGGGGAGTGTTTTCCTTTCAGTATCTTTCTTTTGTGGTCATTGCTGTGTCATTCCTCAGAGGTTGACTACTTCCTCATCCCCTGTTCTACCTTCACAACACAGAAAATGTGAGGTAAAATTGAAGACCTAGCTGCCCTTGGCTACTGGCTGGGCTCCATCCCAAACCTAGCTCTCTTAAGAAATGCTAAGGAGGGGACTGGGGTCCTGAGGGCCAGGAGCTTTCTAAGGCTTGTTTACAACCAGGAATTATTATTACCTGGATGGAGATTTACAACTAGCAGGCAATTCCATCCACCCCATTTCCACCTGCAGTCTTGTTTGTAGGTCTTTAATTCCAAAAACTTTAATGCTAAGTATGACTTGATAGTGACTCATTGGCTACTCAGCTTCAAGGAGTCTGGCAAAGTAACTAACGAAAATAGCCCAAGTTCAGAGATCAGGCTGACTTTGATCTAAGGTCCCACTATTTCATTTACTGTTGAATGTAAGTTTCATTATCTCTAAGTTTCAGGTTCTTTATATGTAAAAATGGAGCTACTACAGACTTCAGAGGTAGGTAAGAGGATTAAAAGCAGCATTGTTTTGTAAAGAACGCAGCACAGGGCTTGGCATGCTCCTATTATTCCCAACCCATTTGTCTTCCCCCCCTTAGTGGCTGATAGACAAGAGCTGGGGCACGGTGAGCAACCTCTGACCTTTTATTCCATCCACTGAACAGAATTGCCTCAATAGAAACTCATGGGAACTGTTAATAACAATGGTGACCACTATGATGCAGGTCTCTGTCGTATTCCTACTCTGTGTGCTGGCTACTGAGAATGAAAAGCAGTAAGATACGGGGTCCTTAGTTGTGAGGCACACAGCCACAGCAGCCCTGGCACAAGTGGGGCTCCTTCATGAACATCTAGGCCCAGAGTCATCTCAGGGCTGGATTAGCATTTTGGAGGTTAAGTACTAAGAAGATTACAGTGCTGCCATCCTCATATATAATTAAAAATAAAAACAATGCTAAGCCATAATTAACCGTAAAGAAACAGAACAATGTTCAGACATTTTCCCCACTGTGATGACAGTTTCAGTACTTCTTTTGAAATATCAGTTTTCAAATTCTTTTTTTTTTTTTTTCTCCAGGAAGATTTAGGTGGGAGTGTCCTCACTTTGAAGGTGACCAGTCTGCGTTTAGAGTAACCCTTCCCTAACAGTCCGCACAACTCATGTTCCATGAATGGGTCAGGAGGTTGGCAAGAGCGGAGAAGCCGGAGAGTTTGGTAACTCACTAACTGGGTAAGCCCCATAAAGAATGGAAAGCTGATCTGTTTCTGTACCATTTCTCTGTTTATTTCTGGTGCTAGGGACAGAACCAGGGCCAAGCAAGAGGTTTACCACTGAGTCACATCTCCCAGTCCTTAATTGCATGTTGAAAGTAAGAGCAAATCAGTTTAAGAAATGAGAATAGAAATTATCTCTAAATATATGGCATTTTTTCCCCTCTGGGATGGAGTTTTAATATACTTTCAGAAGAGGGACAAAAGAGAAGTCATGTGTGGATAGGCAGGTTAAGGGACCCATTGAATGGCTTATCTCAAAGGGCTCCTCACTGCTGAGCTGGTAACTCTGGCTCTGTGGTGGCAACGGAGATGGAGGTGTCACCAGAGTACAGAAGCACAAGGTTCGTCTTCTTGGTTCCTCCTTTTCTCTCCAGGAGGATGCCATGCAGCTGTGAGACCAGGTTAGCGGTACCTGGTGAGGCTCTTCTAGGGCCCTCACTGGCAGCCACGTACACTGGTAGCCCACCCTGCACATCAAGAAGATAAGCACCAGGAAGGCCCAGCCACTCTGACAGGAAACTTTCTCAAGCACAGATGAAAACAATTTACACAGTCACTATAAATAGTTAATAAAATCCATTTTACAGTCCATCTACTTAGATTTCCATTATATCCTGTTCTGTTTCAAACATGCATTTTTCTTTTGGATTGTTAGGCAATAAAAAATCCAGCCATTTATCAAGCGGTGTCCTCGTATTCTTTTAAAATGTTTTACCATTTTCAGGAAACACTGTGGCTTCTATAATTAATCTCCCAGCAGAAGCTGTTTGAGAAAAACTCCAGAACAGCGGAAAGAAAAGTCTTCTCTTCATGGGAGTCTTTTGGTTCTCGTCAGTGGAAATGTTCGGCGGCAGATGCTGGTGGTATCGTCACATATTGCAAAGTGTTCATTTCAGATAGCGAGGGGAGAGACAATGCAGCACTCTCACTCTTGCAAAGCTGTCCCATAACAAAGCTGTTGTTCTGTGGGGCCCACAGCAACACCACGTTGTGCTGTAGCTAGGGTAACTGCAGTACAATACTAGGTTTCCGAAGTTCACATTACAAAGATAAAAAAGAAGATACCAAAAATGGCATGCATTGCTCCTCCTCCCACCCTCACCTCCTTGATATCAACAATATCGGTCAGCTTTTAGTAGTTCCCAATGTACTGACTGGGGAGTCAGCCAAATAGCTCAGCAGATTAAAGCATCTGCAAGCAGACATAGGGGCCAGGGGTTTGATCCCCAGGTTTGCCATGCCAGCCCCATCCCTGGGGTGTGCTGAGATCTCAATTGAGACTGGGCATGGTGGTGTGCCCTGTAATCCAAGCTCTTGGGAGGTGTAAACAGGCGGATCACTATGAGTCTGATCTAGTAGTGAGACCCTGAACACCCTGTAGACCTTCCCTAAAAGTACAAATAAACCAATGTACTGATTCATCAAATCCTTACGGAAACTGTGGAGAAGTTACTGGGATTGTCTCAACGTTTAGATTAGGAAATTGATGCAGATGATCAGTGAAATTTGGGTGAAGGCAGACTTTGCAAGGTGGGAACAAAAACGAAGCACAGTAAGTCTGCTTCCCAAAAGCTTTGAGGTAATAAATGGTTCTTGCCAAATGCAAGGCAGGAGCTCAGGTTGCTGAAGGCATAGGCCAACATAATGAACAAAACCAAAGCTCTAGCTTTACTTCTTCCTAGGGCTTGCCGGTCCTCTGTGGTCTTGGGCAAAGGCAGAAACTTTTTTCCTTCAACACTGAGAATCAACCCAGGTTATAATCAGGACTCAGGATGCATGTGTGGGCCAGTGTGATCTCCAGAGTAACCCAAGTGTGAAACCAGAGAGACATCATTTCATTTGCATGACAACCTGATGCACTCATTTGAATATTTTCTTCCCAAATGATGGGGCAAGCTGGTTCTGACGAAGCCACAGGCAATGCAGTGTGCAGGTAGGACTTAATCTTTCACAGTGTCACTTGATTAAGCAGGCAATCTTTCCACTGTAGTGCCTGGAAGGAAAATCCTGAGGCCTGCCATTGCCCATCTGTATGCATCAGACTGCAAGAATCAGGAAGTGATGGCTGATGCAAAGTGTCTCTTTTGGAGGATTTAATGAGAGAAGTAATTAAAAAAAGATGGAGGCAGGGCTTAGGGACACACACACACACACACACACACACACACACATACACACTGACTGATGCTATGGTAGAGTGCTCTAGTGCTAACACTAGCAGAGAACCATCCTTAGACTTGAAGAGAAAAATCATAGGAACCTGAGAGAGAGCTGTATGGAGAAAGCCACAGGACAGGAACTGTGGCTGCACTGAAGCACCCACTCAGCCACAGAGACCCCACTCAGAGAAAGATAATTCAGCTTCAGTTCTTCCCACTGACCACACTCAGCCAGAGGAGAAAGCAGGCAGCCTCCAGACACGGGCCATGGGGAGTGCAGATAGAGGGGCTGAGGGAGGACACAACACCCTATCTTACTGTGTATTTCTTTCTTCTGAGGTGCAGTAATATCAGCATCCCCTCCTACTGTGACATGAGACATTTAATAAAGAAGTAATTAAGAGAAAAAAAATCCAATATGGAATTAGGTGGCTAATTTTATGCCTCTAGCAGAAATCAGAGTTGCAAATTCCTCATTGTGTTTTATGAGTTAGAACTGGATGTACCCAAAGGGTCTCAGGAATAGCACAGCCTCAAAATCAGCAAAGAGAACCCGTGGAAATCAGCTGCTCCCAAACACAGTGAGTGCTATCAAAAGGAAACAGCCCCGAGACACAAGGAAGAGGGTTATACAGGGTTATTGGAATACAGGCTGTACAGGTACCCTTCATGTTGAAAAGCCTGTGTTTTACTGGAATGATTGAAGACTGGATTTCTTTAGTTCTCCTTTTTTGTGGGGAGGTGATTTCCTATAGAGATTATATAAAAGCCCAACCACAAGAAGATATAGAAAAATCTAAGGAGATTGTCCCATGGAAAATATAGAGATGGCAGTGATGCCACAGTCAACTGGGATGTAAAGACATTATAGAAGAGGATAGAGAAGTAGCTCAGTGGTAGAACAGTTATCAAGGATGCCTGGTTCTGCAAGTAAAGCTACCAGGTTTGGGGACAGCTGACCTCTTGGTTTCAGGTCCTTCTCATCTTGAACAAAGAATTGAACAAGATGACACAAAAACAGTGACAAACTTTATTTAAAAAAGTAAAGACAGGGTTGGGGATATAGCTCAAATGGTACAGGGCCTGCTTGACAAATACAAAGTTCCAAGTTTTATTCTTGGCATGCACATGCACACACACACACACACAGTGAAGATAGCTTCACATTTATTTATTTATTTTTTGACAGGACAGCTTCAATAAATTAATACATTGCAAAATGTTTTCATAATGTTTTGGTGTCGTACAAGGTGCATACATGGTATTATACTTACAAACATTATTATAGCAGATGTCTCTTATCAGTACATTAAAAGAGTGTAACTATATACTTATCTTATTTTTATAGCTTAATTATATCACAGATTCAATAATTAATACTTTCTACCTTGTTATCTCCCTAGTGTTTGTCCATAGTACTAGAAGCCAACATAATATCTTGTCCAACGACTACTAGTGCAAATCTTGCTTCTCATAGAATTATGCAGAAGCAAAGCAAAAAAAAAAAAAGAATTATGCAGAAGCATGGCATATTTATCCTAACTGTACTGTTTATACACAAACATTAAGATTCTTCCTTTGTATACCCCCCATTTTGTCTGGTCCTGTCAAAGATGGGCACTCCATTGTCATTAAACCAATTTAGGTGCCTGAACTTGGCGACACAATCCAACACAGTCCAGCATTCCACAACAATAGTGAACTATCTGAAGAAGTTGTTGACTATAGCCATTTACAGCTCAACTTATTATTATGGCCCCATGTTGTATACCTCATTTTTATACTTTTCTGCCGGATGGTTAAGACCTAGATAGATCAGGACCTATATACCAAAAGATGTAGCTTTTGTTTCTGATGAGGTCAGTGAAGTCCCCTCCGGGTTTATCTTGTAGTCCTGTACATTATTCTGTAGTTCCTTTGTCTGTGTAAGCCATGTGGATGAGTCACGGCCAATGCTTGACCAGTTTGCTCTCAATGAGAACCTGAGAGAAGGTTTTCTCTCCATGTGACTCTCCCCAGGCACACTCTACATCATCAATCTCTTTCCTCTGTGGCTCCATAATCTCCTTGATCAGAAAATTTGGGGCATGACTGAGTTTCATGATGTTACAGTACAAGTTCTCCTAAGTCCTGAGTCTTCGCTAACCTTGAAAGGCTAGGGCCAAAATGTTGGCTGGCCTTGCGGCTCTTCCATTTCTCCAATTTTGATCTGTGAACTTAGGTTTTTTACCATCCAGAAGAAAAGCTGATTAGTGTCCTATAGCATGTCATTCAGTTTGCCTTAACTACCTGACTCAATTCCTTTTACTTGTCATTGTACATTTCTATTTGTATTTCTTCTTTTGATGTCTTATACTAGGGAGACTATATGATATTTGCACATGTGTGTCTGGTTTATTTCACTTAAGAGTATATGGTCAAGTGGCATCCACTTCAATATAAATGCTTCAAGTTTATCATTCTTTATAACTGAGTAATACTCTATTATATACAAATACCACATCTTTTTCAACCATTCCTCATGTGACAGACATCTTCGTTGTGTCCAAGATTTAGATATCACAAATTGTGCAACTATAAACATACGTACATATATGATACTATGATATGTTTTCAGTTCCTCTGGGAAAATATCCAGTAGGGGGATAGCTGGCTTGAATGGGATTTCATGTTCCCTTTTCCCCACAACCTCTCCAACATTTGTGGTTGGTTGATTTCCTTATGATAGCCATTCTTTCTGGAGTGAGATGGTATCTCAGTGTTGTTTTTATTTGCATTTCATGGATGGCTAGCAATATGGAGCATTTTTCCATGTATTTATTCACTTCTTTAATTTCATCCTCTGAGAAGTATGTATTCATTTCAAATGCCCATTTCTGAATTGGGTCTTTAAATTTGAGGGCCCTGTTATATCTTAGTTCTTTACATATTCTAGACAGCAGACCTTTGTCTGATTGATTATTAGTTAGGATGTTTTCAAAATTTGTGGGTCATCTTTTCACTCTGTTGACAATTTCTTTTGATGTGCAGAAACTCCTCAACAAGGGTTGATCCCAGATGTTTATTCTTTCAAGGGTTTCCCATGCAAATCTATGTTTGTTCATGAACTCTTTACCTACCCCTATGTCTTCAAGAGTTCCTCCTATTTTCTTTTCCAGGAGATTGAGTGTTTCTGCTTTAATGTTTAGATCTTTAATCCATTTTGACTTTAGCTTAGTGCATGGTGATAGACTTGGGTCAAGTTTTAGTTTTTGGCATATAGAAAGCCAGATTTTCCAGCACCATTTGTGGAAGAGGCTATCTTTCTTCCAGTGAGTATGTTTGGCCCCTTTGTCAAATATCAGAAGGCTGAGTGTGTTTGTAGATACCTCTGCATCTTTTAATCTATTCCATTGACCCTCAGGTCTATTTAATTGCCAATACCATGTTAATTTTATCACAGTGGCTTTGTAGTATAATTTCAAGTCAGGGATTATGATGCCTCTTGCCTTGTCTTTATTGGCAAAGATTGCCTTTGCTATTCTAGGTTGTTTTTGGTTCCAAATAAATTTTAGGATGGATTTCTCTAGGTGTGGGAGTTATGTTCATGGCAGTCTGTTAGAGACTGCATTAAATCTGTACAGAAATTTTGGGAGTATGGCCATCTTCACGATGGTGGTTCTTCCTATCCAGGAGCGTGGAATATCTTTCCGTTTTCTGAAATCCTCTATAATCTCTTTTCTTAGGGTACTGTAATTTTCTGTGGAAAAAATCTTTGACTTCCTTGATTAAGTGAATTCCAAGGTATTTCATTTTCTGCGGTGCTATTGTAAAAGGCAAGGTTTCTATTGTTTCCCCTTCAGTGTGCTTGTTATGTGTGTAGAGGAATGCTATTAACTTTTGAGTATTGACTTTGTATCCTGCTGTGCTACTGAATTTCCGTGTCAGTTCTAGTAGTTTCATGGTGGAATTTTTGGGGTCTTCCAAGTAAATTATTATGTCGTCTGCAAATAGTGATAATTTAACTTCGTCTTTACCTATTCTTATTCCCTTTACTTCTCCCTCTTTTCTAATGGCTGTTGCTAATGATTCCAAAACTATATTGAATAGGAGGGGTGATAGAGGACATCCTTGTCTCATACCTGATTTAAGAGTAAAAGATTTCAGTTTTTCCCCATTTAGGATTATATGAGCTTTTGGGTTGTCATAGATGGCTTTTATCAAGTTAACGTAGAGTCCATCTATTCCAATTTTCTGTAGGACTTTGAACATGAATGAGTGTTGGACTTTGACAAAAGCTTTCTCTGCATCAATTGAGATGATCATGTGGTTTTTAGATTTTAGTGTATAAATATATTGTATTACATTTATAGATTTTCGAATATTGAACCATCCTTGCATCCCAGGGATGAATCATAACTGGTCATGCTGTATGATTTTCTTGATGATTAGCTGTATTCTATTTGCTAGGATTTTACTGCGTATTTTTGTGCCTATGTTCATGGAGGAGACTGGCCTATAGTTTTGCTTTTCAATTGTATCTTTCCCTGGTTTGGGAATCAGTATAATACTTGCCTCCACAAATGATTTTGGGAGGACTGCTTCCTTTTCAATTTCATTGAAGAGTTTGAGGAGTGTAGGGATTATATCTTCATAAATTTCTGTAGAATTTAGCTGTGAATCCATCAGGACCTGGACTTTTTTTTGTCGGTAGGCTTTTTATTATGTTTCGTATTTCGTTGGCTGTTATTGACTTATTGAGAATTGTTCTATCTTCTTGGTTCAATTTTGGTAATTTGTACCTTTCAAGGAATCTGTCCATTTCTTCTGTGTCTTCTATTCTGTGATCATAAATATTCTCTAAGTAACTATTGATAATCTTCTGAAGTTCCTTTGGGTCTGTGGTGATTTCACCCTTTTCATTCCTTATTGCATGTACTTGAATTTTTTTCTTTCCTCTTGTTGATGAGGTTGGCTAGATGCTTATCAACTTTATTTAGTTTTTCAAAGAACCAACTTTTGATTTGTGGATTCTTTGAACTGTTTTCTTCATCTCAATTGAATTAATTTCTGCTCCAATCTTTATGATTTCTTCCCATCTTTGTGCTCTGGGTTTCATTTGCTCTTCTTTTTCTAGTTGTCAGAGATGCAACATTAGGGTGTTTATTTGTTCCCTTTCTGTTTTCCTAATGTCTGAACTCATAGCTATTATTTTCCCTCTAAGAACAGCTTTATTGCATCCCATAAATTCCAGTAATTTGTGATTGAATTTTCATTGAATTGTAGATATTGTTGAATTTCTTGTTGAATTTCTTCTGCAAGCCATTGATTGCTTAGTAGGGCATTGTTTAATTTCCATGAATTTAGCAGCTTTTTCTGGTTTCTTTTGTCATTTAGTTCCAATTTTATTGCACTGTGGTCAGATAGCATGCATAGGATAATTTCTATTTTCTTGCATATACTTAGGTATGACCTCTGGACTAGTATGTGGTCTATTTTGAAAAATGACCCGTGTGCAGCTGAAAAAATGTGTATTCAGCTCTGGTTGGTGGAACACTCTGTATGTGTCCACCAGGTCCATTTGTTCCAAGGTCTGGTTCAATTCTACTACTTCCTTGCTAATTTTTTGTTTGGTCGATCTATCTTTTTGAGATAAGGGGGTGTTAAGGTCTCCTGTTAAGACTGTGGTCTTAGATATTAGGTTTTTCATAGCCATTAACTTTTGTCTTACATAGTTGAGTGCTTCTGTATTTGGTTCATAGATATTTATGACTGTCACCTCTTGCTCTTGAATTTTTCCCCTGACCAATATATAGTGGCCTTCTTTGTGGTATTTGATCCTTCTTGCTTTGAAGTTGAGACTGTCTGAGGACAGAATTGCTACTCCTGCTTTTTTCTGAGGTGCTGGGGCATGTAGTATTGTTTTCCATCCCTTGTCTTTGAGCCTATGAATGTCCTTTTGAGTTAAGTGTGTTTCTTTATTTTTGGTAGCTTTTTTTTTTTTTTCTTTTCTTTTATTGAACTACAAATGTCAATCAGACAGTTTCAAGACACCTTAACAATACAGATTTGATAAATTAATACATTGCAAACTGTTTTCATAATGTTTTGGTATTGTACAAGGTGCATGCATGATATTATATTTACAGATATTATTTTAGCAGATATCTCTTATCAGTGAATTAAGAGTGTAGCTGCTTACTTATCTTATTTTTTATACCTGAATTATATCAAAAATTCAATAATTATTTTCCTAGTGGATGACCATAGTACTAGAAGCCAACATAATATTCTGTCCAACCACCATTAGTGCAAATCTTGCCTCTCATAGAAATATGTAGAAGCACAGTGTTATCTATCCCAACTGTACTATCTACACACACACATATCATGATTTTTTCTTTCTCCACCCCTTCCTTTGTCTACATCTGTCAAAGGTGGGCACTCCATTGTCATTCAACTAACTTAACTAGCTTGAACTCGACACCACAATGCAACAGAGTGCAGCATTCTACAATGATAGTGAGTTATTCAAAGAAGTTGTCGACCATAGCCATTTACAGCTCAGCTTAATATTATGGCCCCACGATGTATACTTCCTTTTTATACTTTTCTGCTGGATGGTTAAGACCTAGATAGATCAAGACTTATATACCAACACATGAACTTTATATTTCCTACATGGTCAGTGAAGTCCTCTCAGGGTTTATCTTGTAGTCCTGTACATTATTCGTAGTTCCTTTGTCTGTGTCATCCATGTGGATGAGTCACGGCCAATGCTTGAGCAGCTTGCTCTCTGTGAGAGCTTTAGAGAAAGTTTTCTCTCCATGTGACACTCCCCAGGCACACTATAGAACTTCGATCTCTTTCCTCTGTGGCTCCATAATCTCCTTGTTCAGAAAATTTGGAGGTCAACTGAGTTTCATGATGTTGCAGTACAGGTTCTCTTATGTCCTGAGTCTTCGCTGACCTTGAAAGACTAGGTCCAAAATGTTGGCTGGCCTTGTGGCTCTTCTATTTCTCCAATTCTGACTTGTGATCTTACGTTGTTAACCGTCCAGAAGAGAAGCTGATTAGTATCCTGCAGCATATGCCAATCTGACTCAATTGATTTCAGTTGTTGTACGTTTCCTTTTGTATTTATGCTTTCCCCTTGTTATACTAGGGAGACTGTATGATATTTACACATGTGTGTCTTGTTTATTTCACTTATGAGTATATGTTCAGGCGGCATCCACTTCAGTATAAATGCTTCAAACTTATCATTCTTAATAGCTGAGTAATACTCCATTATATAGAAATATCCCATCTTTTTCAACCGTTCCTCATGTGATGGACATCTTGGTTGTTTCCAAGATTTTGCTATCACACATTGTGCTGCTATAAACATAGGTACACATATGTTTGTTTGCAAGTGTGTTTCTTGTATACAGCATATTGTTGGATTTTGTTTCCTAATCCATTGTGTCAGTGTATTTCTCTTAATTGGTGAATTGATTCCATTTGCATTGATGGTTATAATTGAAATGTGTTGACTTATATTTGTCATGATATTTACCTGGTGTTGTTCACTCCTTTGTATCCTGCGTTTAATTGTCTGTCCTTTTTAGTGGGTTCCTTCTGTTCTCATTCGTGGTCTCTCTCTGGAACATCTTTATGCAGCCTGTGAAGGGATCACTTTGTCATCATGAAATTGTTTAGTTGTTCTTTGTCATGGAAGTATTTCTCTTCTCCATCAAACTTGAAAGAGAGTTTTGCAGGGTATAATAGTCTGGGCAGGAAATTTTTTCGTGTAGGACTTGAAGAACTCTGCTCCATGCTCTCCTTGGCTTTTCCTTTGAATGTGATCTGCTTCTTCTTTCTAGCAGCTTTCAGTATACTGTTTTTGTACTGGATTTCTGCGACCTTGACTATTATATGTCTCAGTGTGTTTTTACTTGAGTTGAAGTTACTTGGTGTTCTGTATGTTTTGGTTACCTGAATGTTGGATTGTTTCTTCATATTTGGGAAGTTTTCTGTGATTATTTCTCCCCAGATTCCTTTTATGTCATTTGTATTGACTCCTTCATTCTCATTGATATCAATTAATCTCACATTGTTCATCCTGGTATCATCCTACAGTTGATGAGTTACTTTTTCCTGCATCCTCATTGTTTTTAAGAGATCCTTTCTCACCTTTTCACTAGCTGCACCAGCATCTTCAAGATCTGAAACTCTTTCTTTGATTGCATTCAAATGGTTTTGTAGACTCGTGATTGATATTGTTAGTTCTATATCTTTTTGACTCTGTTTCATGCTTCCGATTTCTTTTCTGTATTGCTCATTCAAGGAATCATCATATTTCTGATCGCCTCAATTTTTTTTATCCATGTGTTCTTTAGAGGTAGTTATTAATTCTTTTTCTGCAGAGTTTCTTCCAAGTTGGGTTTCCTTTGTATATTTCCAGACTTGTTTCTATATTTTAGTTGCTATGATTTCATAAAATTCTTTTTTTCTAAGAATTCGTTTTTGATTTCAAAAATTGTTTCTCCTTTGAGTTCCTCATGACCTTTCTGTTGTTGTTTCTTTGCTTCAGATGCTGTTAATTCATATGTTTCAGCTGGAATGGTGCTCTCTGCACTTGCTCTCGGTAAACATTGGTTTTCCCCCAGATGTTTCTGCATTTGATTCTTTATTTAGATGCTATGTATTCAGATTTTTCTTTTTAATTTAGGAATTACTTCTTATCTGAATTCCTCTATACCTTTCTGGTGTTGTTCCTTTGCTTCTGTATCTCTTAATTCATTCATTTCAGCTGATCTATTGTCCTCTGCACTTACTGGTAGACTCATGGCCTGAGATTGCATTTTTTCTCCTTGTGTTTGTCATTTTGTATAGCACTGACCTCTGACCTTTGGTGTAGATTTTTGGTGTAGCTATAACCTTAGTGCGTAATGAGATTCGGGTGCCAGGCTATTAAGTTTGAAATTATCCAGTTATGCCTGGCCTGGATCTAGCTGTTGTGTTCAGTTTCTTTTTGCTGCAGCTCCTGTGGTTCCCCTCTGTTGGTTCCTGGCTGAGCTACGCTGTGTCTGCGGCTCAGGGATGGAATCGGGATCGCTGTGAAAGGGGATTGCTGGGAAAGGTCCCTCCGGAGTGGCGGGCCTGGAGCTCTCACTCACTCGCCATCTGCACTGGGTCTGGGGCACCCTGGATGAAATCCCAGCTTCACCTTTATAGACAACTAAACTAGCGAGAAATATTGTTTGCAGTCAGATAGGGGTTTAGTCCTCAACAGACCCAGGACAAAGGTGAAATACATCATAGCTGTAGTTGGAGGCACACCTAATGAAGACAAGGCCTCAAGATAAAGATGAGATGACCAGGCCTGTGTGCTTCCTTGACAAACCAACACCAGGCCTAATGAAGCCTACAGTGATATCAGTGACCCCAGTGAGTGATCAAAACCTCGGAAGCATCATTTCCATGCACCCTTATTACCTGACTTGTTTGCCTATTGGACCCCTATTCTTTAAGCAGCTATACATATATCCTTATGATTTAATCATAGCTGTAATCCACCATGCACCTATGTAGTTACTGCTCCATAAAATTTCCCTGAAAAGTAGGGTCCCTGGAGCAGCCCATCTGACAGGAGCTTTATATTGCTCAATAAGCATTTCCTAACCTTCCATAGAGACTGTGCTTCCAGAGGAAGTGAGAGACTGATGGGCACTGGGTGACTCTGTATTTTGCTGAAGAAAACAAACAAACATGGGCAAAGGAGCTGAGGGGCAAGATGTCATCCTGTGCATTCTTTGTGCAAACTTACCAAAAGGAGCACAAGAAGAAGCACAAAGATGCTTCCATTAACTTCTCAGAGTTTTGTAAGAAGTGCTCAGAGAGGTGGAAGACCATGTCTGCTAAAGAGAAAGGAAAATTTTAGGGCATGATAAAAGCAGACAAGGCTTGTTATGGAAGAGAAATGAAAACTTACATTCATTCTAAAGGAGAAACGAAAAAGAAATTCAAAGATCCCAATGTGCCCAAGAGGCCACCTTTGGCCTTCTTGTTCTGTTCTGAACATTGCCCAAAAATCAAAGGACAACATTCTGGCCTCTCCATTGGTGATGGCACAAAGAAACTTGGATACATGTGGAATAACACTGCAGCAGATGACAAGCAGCCCTACAAGAAGAAGGTTGTGAAGATGGAAGAGAAGTATGAAAAGGGTATCGTTACCTACCAGGCTAAAGGAAAACCTCATGCAGCAAAAAAGGGAGTCATCAAGGCTGAAGAAGGCAAGAGAAAGAAGGAAGAGGAGGTGGAGGAGGATGAAGAAGATGAAGGGGATGAGGAGGATGAAGAAGAGGATGATGATGAATAAGTCAGTTCTAGGGCAGTTTTTTCTTCTTGCCTACGAAGCATTTAACCCTCCTGTACACAAATCACTCCTTTTGAAGAAAAAAAGAACTGAAATGTAAGGCTGGGTAAGATTTGTTTAAACTGTAAATTTTTTTTTTTTTTTTTTTTAGTTAACACACTACCTCATGTGTCTTTAGATAGCTCTGTCCTGGTGGTATTTTCAATAGCCACTAACTTTGCCTGCTACAGTATAGGGGTTGTAAATTGGCATGGAAATTTATAGCAGGTGCATAGCACAAATTAGTTATACATGGGGATGGTAGTTTTTCATCTTCTGTTGTCTCAGAGGCAGCTTACATGAAATAATTGGTTGTCCTGTTAACTGAATACCACTCTGTAATTGCAAAAAAAAAAAAAAAAAAAAAGGTTGCCACTGTTTTGTTGACATTCTGAATGCTTCTAAGGAAATACAATTTTTTTAATTAAAAAAGTATTTCTTAATCTTAACCTCCATTATTCTTAAAATTCATTCTTTGACTTTTTAGAGAACATGAACTTGGCATATAAGTCATTAAACAGATTGGGAGATAAAATATTTCTCTTATATTATATTTAGAGTTTCTCATATCACCCTAGAACAGAAGGTAAAGAAGGAACTGCCTGTGCAGAATGAACTAGGACCAAAAAAGAGGAAAAATTAAAAGCAAAAATAAAAGTACACCCTGGAGGACAAGGGCAGGCTGCGATGAAAAGACACAGCAGAGGGCTCCTCAAGGTGTCCTTTCTCTTTACCTCTTCCAAGCACCGTGGGAGCCTGCAAGAAGTCCATATACAGGACTTCCGGGATTGTCTGGGGCACGTATGCTGGGGTGTGGCCATGCTTACTTCCCCAAGCATCTCCGCTGCAGCCTACCTTCTTGCCTCCTAACACTTGCCTAGTGTGTGTGTGAGGGTCATGTTGAGCAAGCTAGATAATATCTGTAAGTCTCACTATCTGCTTAATGAAATGGGGACAAAACTTGTATCTCCTCAGGCTTTTCTGTGAATTAAATGTGATCATATATTCAAATTCTTATTACAGCATCTAACACATAGTATTCAATAAACAGTGTATGTGTATATACACAATATATATATATTTCCAAAATCTTCTTGAGCCAGTATATTACTGGCTCAACTCTGTGGAATCTGTGGTGCTGTGGACTCCTGGAAATTCTTTTCAGGCTCTTGCTGCCCTGAACAAAGAACTGGAGAACACAAACCCAAGAGGTAATGAGGTTATACATTTATTAAAGGTAGGGAAAAAGGGCGCTCTGTGTAGTGAGTGCACACCAATTAGAGGTGGAGAAAGAAACGCGCTCCGCAGGGGGAGAACAGTCCTCTGTGCAAGAGAGCACACAGCAGCTGGAGGTTAATGGCCGCCATCTTTTGTACCTCACTGCTCAGACCCGAGCTTCTATTTTAGTCGTACTATCAAAAACCTGCTTAATCGGGTGCCAGAAGAACTGAAGATAGCAGTTTTTGGTTGGTCCGAAGTACAGGGCTTGGAAACCTTTCTTCGTACTTGTATCTTGGACCTCTGTGATTGATAGTTAATGCCCATTTGCTTAGCCAAGGGGCCCCACCCTAATGTCCTGCCTCAGATATCGTTGCATACACCTAAATGTATATAGGCAGTTTAAGGGGATTTTTATTACTTTAAAAACATTTTGCTTGACCAATGAATATATGCTTATTCTTTTTAAAAAAAATTGTTTTGCTTTTGAGACAGGATATTGCTGTATAGTTTCAGGCTGGTCTTGAATTTACTGTGTAGCCAAGGGTGGCCTAGAACTCGAGGCGATAACTACTACCTTAGACACCCAAGTGCTGGAAGTACAGGTGGGCACCATTGTGTTTGATTAATTTAAAGTGTTTTGAACTCAAATCATATTAAAGTCTCAGGTGTCCCATTGTTCTTCTATCCATTCATCTCATCTCACAAATTGTTTTATTGTGAAAGTGACAGGTTTTTTTCCCCTAAAGGTCTGACATGATTTGAAAGGACAGAGGTCAGAAATGAGCACTTTATTTTATTGTTTGCACTTTAATGTAGCCAGAATAGAACTAAAGATTTCAATTTAGCTATTATATTTGTTTCTTTCACTTATTACTGGCTAGACTTTGAACCTTAGTCTATCCATGACTGTTGGTTTAAAGATGTTATTACTTATTTTTAAAACGTTTAAGGGGTTTTTAAATGTGTTAGCCTTAGATGATTAAAGCAAATGCAAAAAGGCTCAATAATTCTGCCAGCTTCTTAGAAATTTCACTCTTGAGCCCATACCCTTGAAAGGTATTGACCCCATAAACGGCTAATGATGTAAAAGTTGACAGGACAGTTTGACCTCCTAATTGTATTCTGTGCCTCATGCTTTTGACCTTATGCAGACAACTTGATGAGTTTCTGCCATATTAATTACTCTACACTGCTTCCCAGCCATCCTTCAACTATTCAGACTTAACAAATGCAGGCACGGGCCTTTCTGAGCTACAAGGAAGAATCCAAAACCAAGGCATCCAAAATAAGTTTCACTTTCACACTTGTTTTCTTTTCTAAAGTGGCAAAAGAAGACTTCTAAATCATTGTTATGTTTTTGATTTTGTGTATGCTTCTTTCTGAAATATCTTGGTAGGTCCTGGTTTGAGGTACTTTCTATTTCCTTCAATTATTATGCATTCTGTAATCAGTGTGTATGCTACTGGGCAATAGTAATACAAGAGATAAGCATGGCTAGGCTGGATGGGCAACATCCACAGCTAGAACTCACAAGCTCCCAGAAGATGTGGACAAGAGTGACTGTCACAGAAAGCTGCTATTACAGGTGAGTTTGTATGATAGTCTGTGCCATATTTCTTTGATGGATAGTTTTCCTTCCCTCTTTTTCTCTTTGTTTGACACAGGTTGGCTCCGCAGAGCTGGTTTTTCCTGTATCTATTTACTCTGAACTTTTCAAATAATTTTTTGGGCACTGTTATTCTATGTTCAAGGCAAGAAAAATCTGGAACATTTTTTGACTGGCAAGCCATTTCAATGAAACCTCCCTATGACAAGAACACCTTTGATGCCAGAGTTTTCTTCTTTAAAATTTATTTATTTATTTTATTTTATTCAGGGTCTTGCTATGCAGTTCAGACTCATAGTGATACTCCCCAGCACTGGGATTCCAGGCATGTGCCACCACGCCCATTTTCAGGGCCATCACAGCATGTGATACTGGCAATCGAACTTGAGACCTTGTGCTTGCCAGGCAGACATTGAGACTCCTGATCTTTTATTCCAGATCCTTCTTAATTTTGTCTTGAGTCATTAAAGAGATCTACTGTGCAAAAACAGTTCATTTAATTTTCCAAATATTCTTTGTTGAGCTTTGCTTTCCTAATGAGCTGCAAACAGATGTCTCTTCCTCCTGTTTTGTTAGACTACCCAGTTTAAGCTTGCTCTCTCCTTACCCATAGCTGGTGCAAGAAGTCACCTTTGAGAGTCATTTTTCATGTGGTCATGCAAGCTGCTGTGGGAGACATTCTGAGCCATTTCGGAATTATACCAAGTGAGGTTGGTATCTGAGAGGTTGATAAACAGAGCATTTCATGAGCTGAAGTTAGATTCTGGAATCCAAGATGCAAGTCCCCCTTCGCTCGTCAGGTCTATTGAGTCAACACCAGTCTCCATAGCTGTATGTTCTTTAATGGAAAAATGTGATTGGATAGGAGTCAGAGAATCCAGATGGTATCTTAGCTGTCCCATTTATGTCCCTGGTGCCTCTCTGTACGTGTGTGTACCAAGTATGTGCTTTGTGCCAGATGTGATGTAAAATAATTTACACTTAATCCACACAGCGATCCTTCAAAAGAGATAGTGGACAGATATTTCGCAGATGAAAGATGGATCAGAGGGAGTAAATAATTTATTGAGTCATGTTTGAATAATTTAATTGAGTTGGTACTAGTGGACCTGAAATTAAAATACAGCCTCACCTGTGTGTATGGATTTAACTCTTACATCTAATGATGCCTGCATGGGTACATTGAAAATTCAGGCTGTGGAACCAAGCTGTCCAGATTTCAAATTAGTCTCCTTTCCTTACTAGTTGTGTAATAAAGGACAAGTCACTTTACCTTCCTGTGTTCTAATTTCTTCATCTGTAAAATGGGGGTGATCATGACAATAACATAAACTTTTTGGGTTCTGTGCATTATTATTATTATTATTATTATTATTATCATTATTATTATTATTATTAGACAGAGCCTTGCTGTGCAGTTCAGGCTGGCCTTGAATTGGTAGCCCAAATCACTAGGTAGCCCAGTCTGTCCTGGAACTTACAGTGATCCTCCTGTCTCCCAAATACTGGCATTATAGGCATGTGCTACCATGCTCTGCTGGAAGAATTACATTTATGACACATATTTGGTACTCTGTAAGAGCAACAACAATAAAAACAACTCTGTAAATGTTAGGAAGTGTTGCGTTTATTTCCTTATTTGCCAGGAAGAAGGAATTGATGAGAGCTTGATGTCTCCTGGTGGATGCTGCGGGGAGCTGGCTGAGCCCTCGAAAGTCTGAGGTTCTTGTGGTTGAATATTGTTGATCAGTGGCTTATCACCTGTTGTAGGATGAGATGGCAAAGGGGGCTTGGGCAGGGTTGGCTGGTCATAGGCACTGAGTATAGTATCTAAACAGCAGGAGGGCTGTTTTGCCCTTCTCCCTCTGCAGAAACGTGTGAACAAGTGGGTAAGACTCAGAAAAGTAATTAAGAAGTTTGGCTTCCATTAACCTGTGCCAAGGCCTGCATTTGCAAAAGCAGGTCATTAGCATATCCAAAGCTCAAGCTCCTTATCACATACCATATCTGTGCACCAGTATTTGGGAGTGATTAGGAAGCAGTAAACAAAGCTAAACATTGAAAGGACAATAATAGCTTTTTATCATTTTGTAGACCCTCCTCTAGGCCACATAATGAAGGGGGCCAAGTTGGATACTGTGTTACTAGGGGAACATTAAGCAGACACCCTTGGGATGCCTACAGTTGGGAAGGAGGCCTGCTTGACATAACAAGATGTCCAAGAAGGAAAATCCTGCCTTAACAAGGAGTACAATGCACTTGGAAAGCAAGATATAAAATGGTAACTCAGAGTAGAGTTTATTATTTGATGGATAGTGCCAACTAGAAGCTCACAGGGCAATTTTTTCCATTATAAACATAGGCTGCATTATTTAATTATGGGCAGCTAGTATATTACAGGACACGGTTGGACAAACTTGCTCTTAATCTTCAACAGTGGAAACATTTAAGTAGAACTCTTAAGATTTCACCTATGTTTATCGGTGAAAAGTTAACCTAACCCACTTAGGATCATAGCTCCCTCTTAGAATCTAACAAAAACTTTGAACAATCTCTGGAAATTTCATGGAAACTCCAAAGTTCACCTACTACTTTAGGAAGCCGACATCTCCTAAAATCCATCCACAGGGCCCCAAATTAAAATCCCTTGCTCTAAGAATCTGGGAGCAACATTATGATGGAACTTAAGGTATTTATAACTGCTCATCACCCACCAGATCAGAGCTACTTATTATTGTTGGCTTTTCTGTTTTAACCAATATTGTAGTTATGATCCTTAAAATTAAAATATCTTTAAAAATAACCCTCCAATCACTTTCATATACAGTATGTCAGGAATTACTACTCATCCTTTGGTAGTTATAGAAAAGAAGTTTTTGACTAGGAATATGGCTCCCGAAATGAAGCTCACTTTTCCCATCTTCTCTAGTTATAGCCACGCCTCCAGATTCCCCCAAAATAGTAATATAAACACATACTGTACACATGATTTTAATATATTGTTGTTATTATTATTATTATTATTATTATTATTATTATTATTATTATTATTGGTACTGGAGATGAACCCAAAGAGCACTGAGCTACATGCTCAGAGCTTCTTATTTTTTAGTTTGAGATAAGATGTCAGCTGTTTAGGAGGGCCTTAAGATCCTCCTGCCTCAGACTCCCAAGGAGCTGATGTTATAAATATCTGCCATTAAGGTTGGCTTATGTTATTTGTTTTCTTTTAGAGATATGATCCAGAACTTGACACATGCTAAGCATCAATTCTACCTAGGAGCTATATTCCCCAGCTGGTTGTTACACTTAAAAGATTTATTTTTACTGTAGTGATTGATATAACTGAGCTAATGGCTACTATGAGTCTTTTTTAAAAGAGTTGTTAATGGTTATTCTAGAGTTTGTAACACAAATTTTACATTAGTCTGAGCCTTCCTTTGAAAAACACTAGATTGGTCCACATCTAGTGTGAAAGCCCTGCTACTCAAGGGGCTCAGTTCCTCCAGTTACCTCTTATGATAAACCCCATCACTTATTCCATCTATCCCTATATTGCATTCACTCAACATACAGTATCATTACCTTAACCAATTGAAATAAAGTATTTTTCTTTAGTTACTCCTTTTTTTTTTTATGTACCAGTCATTGAACTCAGGACCTTGTACTTGCCAGGCAGGTGCTAACGCTACTGAGCCACATCCTCAGCCCCATTCCTTTCTTATGGATATAAACTCTTCCCCTGTAGAATGTCTATCCTTGTAGAAATTTCTATTTTAGACAGGGTCACAATATGCAGTGCAGGCTGACCTTGAACCCCCTAAGTATCTCAGCCTTGAATTCACTATGGCCCTGGAATTTGTAGTGATCCTTCAGCCTCAGTCTCCCACGTGCTGGTATTGCAGGTGTGGCCCACCACCCCTGGTCCTCCTGACATTTGTTGCAGGGCAGGTCTGTTGGAAACAAATGTTATCACTTTGTGTTTGTCCATGATTCTTTTCTTTCTTTAACTTTTGAAAGATAATTTCACTGGCTAAAGAATTCTCAGTTGGTGGGTGTTCTTTTTCTTTAAGCAACTGAGCAATTTTCTTTAAATACAATTGTGTGCCACTTACCAGTGGAGATGCAGCTTGGCAGTAGATTCTAGTTGGCTTTGTTGTGTAAATACCATAGAATGTCCCCATAGAAACCTACACAGTATAGCCCACTGTACCACTCATTGAACCTTAGTCAGCTCCCCAAAAGTTCCATCTGCAAACACAGTCGCCTTGGGGCTTCAATTTATAAATGGGGAAGGGGGACACAGTCCAGTCCAGAACAACTTGTGAAGGGAAGGCTAGGGTGGGTCCTATTTTGTTCCTCTTTAAGTAATGTGTTTCTTCTTCTTTTGGCTTTATTCAAGATTTCTCTTTGTCCTTGTTCTCCTGCAGCTTAGATATGTTATGTCTAACTTTATTTGTGGGCACTTTTCCTGTTTTGTGTTCTTTGAGTATTTTAGATCTATGGTTTGGTGCTATTAATTTCAGAAAGTTGTCTACTATTACATCAAGTATTTATTCTTCTCTTTTTCTTTATTTTTCATATTTCAAATATTCAATAGTAAGATAAGAGTAATGGGCAAACACAAACTAAGAACATTTGTTTCCAATAGACCTGCACTGCAAGAAATGTTAAAAGGACTAGGGATGGTGGGAAACACCTGCATATAACTTCTAAATAGGTTATACCTGTGTCCCACAATGCTCTCCTGCATTCTCTATGTCATTTTTCTTTTTTATCTTTGCATCTCAATTTGGGAAATTTTTATTAGTCTGTCTTCAAGATCACCAGTTCTTCTCTTGGTCTTGCCAAATCTTGAGATAATCCCATCAGAAGAACTTGTGTTACAAGTGTTACTTGTGTTATACTTGTCTTATATATATATTTGATTTTTTTATTTGTACATTTTATACGTACATAACGACAATATTTATCATAGGGAATTTGTACCTGTATATGATATATCTTGGTTCTTCTTTTTTCCTCATGTCTCCCTCTCTTCAATACCTCATCCTCTCCTGTTTATAGAACATTTGTTTTCTATTCTTTCTTTTCCTTTCCTTCTCTTTTTTCCCCTCTCTTTCTTTTTTCTCCACATCTTCTCTCCTCTGTTCCCCTTCTCAGTTGAACATTTTCTTTCCATTACCTAATATTATACATTTTGGTCTTAGTTACCCCTTGGGTTTCTGACATCAGAGAAACAATGCAATATTTAAACATTAAAGTGTGTACTTGATTTTTTTCACTCAAGGGTATGGTCTCAGGTGCATCCACTTACTTAGAAATGTCTCAGACTTACCCTTCTCTGTGTCAGAGTAGAATTCCATTGCATAAATAACAACAATAAACTACATCTTTATCCAGTCATCAGTTGATGTGCATTTGGGCTGTTTCCAAGATTCAGCTACTACAAGCCATGCCCTTGTAACCTCGGTGTGCATATATCACTGTAGTATGTGTTTTTAATTCTTTTCAGAAGATACCCAGAAGAGGAATATCAGGGTCAAATAGGACCTCTAATCCTAGTTTTTAAATGCCTTTTCACACTGATTTCCACAGTCGTTGTACTAACCTACACTTCCACCAATAGTGAAGAAAGGTTCCTTTCTCCCCAGAGCCCCTATAGTATTTGTTATTGGTTGATTTCTTGATAATAGACAATCTTTCAACATTTGTGGCCTTAGATGCTCTCTAAATTTCTTATAGAATTTAACAATGAACCCAGAAGGATTTGGGGCTTTTTTGTTTTATTATTATTATTATTATTATTATTATTATTATTATTATTATTACATTTTCAATTTCATTGACTGATATTAGTATTTTTTAAATTTTTATATTTTCATGATTTAGTTTTGGCAGTTCATATGTATATAGGAATCTGTCCATTTCTTCTTTTTCCATTTTATTAGAATATGGTGTTTTAAGTTAATATTGATGAACTCTTGGATTTTTGCAGGATCTGTTATAATTTCGCTTGGGGTAATTTAGGGCTTCAGATGCCTCACTCCAAATTTTCCCTGTCTTGAGGGTTTACACTAAGCAGTCTTCTGTGATTCTAGTGTATTTTTCTTTATGGATTGCTTATTTTCTCTAATAGCTTTTAATATTCTGTTCTCATATTGAATTTCTGGAATATCAGCTATTTATGTCAGTGTAGTTTTTAATTTTAATTTTTTTTCATTTTTGCCATGACTAATTAGAATTTTGTATGCTTCACTAACTGTAGGTCAAATTCATCTTCTATACTTGGGGACTTTTTGGCTATGATTTCTATGAACAGGTTTCTTTTTAAATATGATTTGTGCTATTTCTTGCTTTGTCATTGATGCCAATCAGTCTTACGTTTTTCTTCTTTGCATCATCTAGTAGCTATTGGATTAAGTTTTCACAGTTCCTTACACCTTCAAGCAAACTTTCTTTTCATGATCTCTAACTGAAATCCTGTCTTCTAGAGATGATATTCTGTCCTTGCATTGGTTCACTCTACTGTGTATACTTTCATTGGAATTTTTAATCTCTTGGATATCTGTTGGAATTTTTTTATGGATTTTATTTCTTTCCTACTTTGGGCATTCACACTTCTCATTATTTTACTAAGCTTCTCTATTTTTTAATCTGTATCTGTTCTACAGTAACTAACTGTGTTTATCATTCTGGTCATCATCTCTGTAGTTATCTTAAAAATTATCTTTTAAACTTAATTTTACTTCAAAAAGTAAAAGCAAATCAAGAACAAAAATGAGAAACAAAGAAAGAAACAGGACAACATACAATAGTACATATATTGCAGATTTTCAAACCAAGAATAGCTGATTAACAATGGTTGATAAATTATCTATTTTATTGTCAAATTCGTTGCTCAGATTAGTAGATACAGTTATATAAGATTGGACATATGGTTGGATATCACCACTTACTTTCAAAAAAGCTTAAACTTTTGTTCTTGTCTTTTTTTTCCTTAGAAATTATTTATTTGATTTTTTTTCTCCTGGAACCTCATTCATGTCCTTTGTTACCTCCATGGTTACAACTTCAAAGAGTCCAGGTGGCTGAATTTAAAATTGCTTTATGTCATTGTCCCTTGGGTTTGCCTTTGGTGAGCTGGAAGTCTGAGGTTGCCTGTTGCTTCACTGTCTTCCCATTTTCCTGTTAGTTTTTTTTTTTTTTTTAGTTTAATTCCTGGGTTAATGCTTGGAACTTGCTGATGGCAGGTAGCTTTATTGATAGCACTTAGAGCCCTTAAAAAGTCACTACTTTTTAGACATGTCATCCAGGTGTAGCTGAATTTTGGGTTTTGAATCTGTTGCAAGATCCTACCACTTTAATTTATTGGTGATGTGCAGTTGTTGCATATTTGGCATAGATCCTCGTCCTTGGCAATGACCTATAGTATTGATTATGATCCTTAAGAAATCTCAGCCTTGGCCTATGAGGAAGAACAACTGATTAAAACAATTAGGTCACCTTGGTTAAAGTAGTAGAGCAACAAATGACAATAGCATCAAAGACAGCCTAGAAAATTACAACTTATATTAACATTTAATTTTCCAACTTTAACTATATGAACTATATTTGTGGTTATATGATAAAATAAAAAACAAACCAAAAAAATTATATACAGTAAATATGCCATCAATATGGAGATTTTTCTCTTATGGAAGAGGGAGACTTAAAAGAGATAAAGGGAAAAATAGAGAAGTAGAAGAAAAGTAAGAGATTAGAAGAAAGACCTGAGGAACAGGTAATATAAGGTAACCTTTTGGAAACTAATGCAGAAGATAGGAAGGGAAAGGAGAATTAAGAAATATGAGCAAAACAAAAGCAATAGAAGCTATAGCCAATGTTCACACTCCTATAGAAGGAAGAAACAATCAAGAAAAAACAAAACAAAGACAAGAAGAAAAGGGGAAAGAAAGAGAAGAAAATATCCACTTCAGGGCATGTCTCCTGTGTCACTGATAGAATGGTCAAACAGAGCCCAGATCCATGTTTATTAATCTCAATAAATCACCCATATATTTACAGCAGGGTAATGAATAATCCCAGTAAGATTGCCCTTGTTGCTCATGTGAAGTTTTGGTTTGTTTCTAGCTGTGAGGCTGGAACCCAGTTTGTTCAGCCTGCAACATCCCTTGACCTCCTGATGAGTAGACCTGGATTCTACCTCACCCTGTCACTGGGAGCCACTAGATGGAGCCAGCATGCAGCTGCTCTAAGTTCCAGGCTCAGCTGTCATCCCTCTAGGATGGCTACTGGCCAGTCACCCTCTCCTGGGGGATACCTGAACCCAAATAACTGTAGTTACTGAGTCACTGTAGTCTGATGTGTTCACTGCTCCATTCCACTGATTCATATCTCTGTGGAGGACTGTGAGGTCTCTAGTAGTCACCGTGAGTCTGCAGGTTTGAGCTTCTTCTCCTATGAAGCAAGTTAGGGCTTGGAAAGAAGGCAGCACTTGCCAACTCCTTCTTCAGTGTCAGTGTGTCTCTTTTCACTCTGCTCATGCATATCAATTCTTGCTTCAGATTTTTGGTGGGTCCTGAGGACTCAATTTCTTCCTACTTTCTTCCTCACATTTCTGTAGCCCAGAGTCCAGACACTAAATCTTGGAAAGATTCTCTCTCAGCTGTTCATCCCTCTGTCATAATCCCAGAAAAATGCTTTTGATTTCTTTCTTTTTATTGTATCAGTTATTTAATTAGGTTCGTAGTGAAAAATTTAGAACACTAATTTATGAGGATAAATTCCATTTGTTAGCGCAAAAACAAATTGCAGGTAGCCCCAGAGCTGAGCAACAGCTTTGAGATTTGCTAAAAATCTGTGAATCCATTGTTTTCTGATCCACATTGCTCTGCTCTGAAATCTGGTATCTCTTTTTCTTGGTGTCAAAGATCCTACCCTCTTGGTGACTGGGTTTCCAAAGCTTCTTGAAGTAAGCATCAGTGAGGTGTTTGGGGATTTTCACTTTGATGACATCAATTTTTGTGGAGGTGGCAATGACAAATTCTGCTGTGTTCTTCATAAGGGAATATGATTAAGGCCATAGTCCCAAGTAGCAAGCCACTGTCCAAGTAGAAGACCACTATCTTACCTCAATGATGCCCAGAGAGGATGATCAAGATGGTGCCAGGAGCAGTGCTAGCTAGAAGTTTCCTCACTTGCTGACTGAAAGGTTTCTTGCAGTGGCTCAAGAGCTTTTTGGACACATCTTCAGTAGGGTAATATCTAGGCATTTTCTGAAGCTTAACCACACAGGTATCTTCATTCTTGTCCCTAATGACTGGTTTTGTTATGGTAGCAAGAACTTTCTCCTTTTTCTTCTCAACCTTTGGTTTAGCAGCCATGTACTTTCTCTTGTACAAAGCCTTTCTTGGAATACATAACAGATCAAGAGTATCTATCAATTCCTCTAACCAGGACACGACTTCAGCTGCATTGGGGCTACCCTACCTCGGACTTTTTCAATTTCACCTTACCCTTTACCAGTACCACTGGCAGCAGCCTCTTTAGTGTCTGGCTTCTCAGTTTTTTCTCCTTCCATCTTGCAGATGGGAAAGAGACATGCTTTTCATTTCTAACATTTCCTTTTGATTTTAGAGTTCAAATCTGTTTGCTTATATCACCTATATGTTTTGGATGCCATCTACTGTCTAAGTCTGGGCTGCAGCAAATGTCTGTAGGTTTAGATGCCATAGACATTATAGCAATTCCAGTATTCTTACTTTTATTTTCCTCTTCACTTTAGGATTTGCAAAATATTCTTAGAAAGAATGTGCACCTTGTACTTCTCTCAGCTGTAACCCATGTTATTATCCTGGTTTACATGATAGAAAAATATAGCGGTAACTCAGTTGATGAACTCAGTTTGTTCCACAATTTTGGAAAAAATGGCCATGTTTATGTTTCTGTGGGAAAGATAGCCATAGTCATCTTAGTGACCCACTGTAGAATTTGCAAGCAAAAAAAAAAAAAAAAAAAAAAAAAAAAAAAATTGGCGAAATGCTTTTTCTTAATAGAACCAAATTATTTCCAAACAAAACTTCCTGAACCAAAATACTCTGAAGTCTTATGGTTAAATCTCACTCTCTTGGTGGGCCTGTGTCACTGACTGAGATCTACACTAGTGTCCTGAGAATTTTCCACATCTTAGGTAAAACACAAAGAGCATAGAAGGTTCAAATGGAGAAATCTACCTGCCCCAAACTAAGGCAGGTTCTGGAAAATAAGCCTTTGCTGTGGAAAATGTCTGGAGTATCACAAAAAGGTTCCTCTTTCCCTTCACTTTCCAGGGCCATAACATATCTTTTCGGGATCATGAGCTTGAGAACTTAGCACCGCTGTTGGAGGCAAAATCCATGAAAGTATAGGGACCTTTTGAGCCTGGGCTCCAAAACATTTTACTAGTTTCTCTTGATAGTCCACATTGGTCTCTAGAAACTCATCAAAATTACCACTTAAGTGTTCCCACCTGATATAGGTTTACCATCTTCCACTTCATATAATAAGATTCTCAAATTCACCTATCTTCAGTTCTCTGCTAGGTCTGGAAAAGATTACCTCAAGTTTGCTTAACTTTTCCTATTGCAAAAGCAGAAATGATTTCCAAGCTTCATTGGGCTAATCCTGGAAGTTCTTGCTTGGATTTCTAATTAATGTTTAAAATTCATGTCTTCTCTTCTTCCTCATCCTCTTGTTCCCTCCTTCTTATTTCTTTCTTGTCTATGTTTTGTTTTCTTGGCTTTCTGGTTATTGTTGTTGTTGTTTTCTGAGATATTATGCATTGTCCTCAAACTTACTATGTAGTCCAACCCAGCCTTGAACTTGAGATCTTCCTGCCTTGGCCTCCAATGTGTTTGGACTATGTGTCTATGTTACCATACCTAGGTTTTGTTCTATTTATTTATTTATTTATTTATTTATTTATTTAGTCAGATTGGACTTGTAGCAATCCTCCTGTTTTCAGCCTCCTAAGCACTGGAATTACAGGTGCATGCCAACATACCCTGTTTCAATCAACATCTCGGTGCACCCTGAGGGACTGAACCCTGGTCCCTGCACCTACCTAAGCACATGCACTTTGGTTTACTCAGCTAACTGGCCAGCCCTTCTGTTCTTTTGTATAGTCAATCCTTTCTCCATTTTTTAAACATACCATAATTACATAGTGACTTTCAGGTTGGTTCATTTAAATTAGAAGTGCCTGTATAATAATTACAAAATTACTACTGTAATATTTAATCTTAATTATAACAATTTAATATTAATTTCCAACAAAAGTTAATTTTCGGAACTTTATTTTATAAGCTCACTTTCTAGAATTTAATTTTTCTGTGTCTTAGAATTTTGATTTGTAGGTAGATCTTGCACAAAAGGAGTTAATTCATTTTGTTGTACTTCCTCTCTGATATCATCCTCCTGTGCTATGTAAATATATCAAGGAGGCCTTCAAGGTTCCTAATGCACTTGGGAGGCCCATCGTGTGGTGACGGTGAGAGTGCTGACTATGGCATCTACTCACTGTGGTGAACAGCAGCAGGCCATCTGCCTTCTAATTCACTGCCTCATGAGCTTTTTATTTTCATACATATTTTTCAGATATACTTCTTTTTACACTCCCTACTTTATGTTTCTGAAGTTTATGTCATTGCAGAGAGAAGGTTGTGCCTGTTTTTTTTTTTGTTTTTTTTTTGTTTTTTGAGTCTCATATGGTGTTTATTTGGAGTAGATTCAGACCTAAAGCCATTAATTTATGAGGTCTCTGGCCTAGAAGACAGGTTTCATTTATCTTAGCAACATTACTAATAAATGTACAACCAATCCTTGTGTACCCATTTTATAAATGCAAGGAAAGGCATTTAAGGTTTAGATGAGTGTCTCCCAATGGAGAGACTCATGTGTGAAAGAACTGATCTCTAGGCTGTGTCACTACTGGAAGGCAACAGAACCTTTAAGAGAAGCTTAGCATAAGGTACTTGGGTCATTGAGGGAGTGCTCTTTAAGAGGTATTAGGACTCTAGACCTTTGGGATATCTTTTGTTTTTCTTCCACAGTGACACTAGCATTCTCTGTGCCAAATATTCCCACTATGATATGCCTCCTTACCACAGGCCCAAAAGCAATGGGCCCAAGGACCATGGGCTGAGATGTACCAAACTATGAATGAAACAAACCTTTTTCTCCTTAAAAATATTTTTGGTAAAGAGTCTTACTGTGAACTTCAGACTGGCCTTAAACTCTATTATGTGGCCAAGGCTGGCCTAGAATTCACAGCTTTCCTCCTGCCTCCACCTCCTGAGTAATGGGATTACAGGCATGCACCACCATGCTTTTCCCCTTTCTTTCTTCATAAGTACATTATTTCAGATATTTCATCACAGTAGTAGACATAGAGATAACTGGAGATCAGAGCAGGACAAAGATCAGTGTGTAGACTATGCAATTGTAAGTGACTGATATTCACAATCACATCAGGGCCGCAACATTCATAACTCAGCCTCTAACATATTTTCTTGCTTACAACATTTAGAATCAGAAATGTGATGGAGAAACTTTATGGTGAGTAGTTCTGTCCATGACTTATCACAAGAATTTTCTGAAAAACTTTGAGTCAGTGGTTTCAGCCTATAATTTCAGGCTGTGGGATGAGTTTCTCATTCTGACACTGTTTTGGCTCCTTTAGAGGAGCCAAAAAAAAAAATGTGTGGAGAATTAATTTCCTTGTCTTCAAGCTTCAATCACACACAGACATTTTTAGTGAATTCAAGACCATTCCTTTGGGCTCTCCTTCTCCTCTGACTTCATTTTTGGGTTTCATCACATAGAGACTGGAGCCCCTGTGTATTGGGAGAGGTACAGTAGGGGTGTTTATGTTTGTACTTTCCTTGAATTTTATGGCCTTCATTACCCAACACTGCATGAAACTGAGGAAAACACAGTTGCTCTGAACCCTAGAGCCATCTGTTCAACCTGCTCAAGATATTGGTGGTTGACTGTTTACTAAACAGGCTTTCCTGAGTGGCAGCTCCAAAGGCTGAAGCCCGAGCTTCTGTTAATCATTAGACATTTAACAAACAGCTCAGGCCCTTTCTGGTTTTGCTATCTTTGCTTTCAGAAGCAACTGTTCTGTACCCTACCATCAGCCACAAAACAAAAGGGGCACTCTGTGTTGTGTTTACTCTGAGGATTCTAGCAGGGTGGAATAACCACACCCAAGTTGCAGGGGACATGTCATTCTGCAGGATAGGTGGCATGTGTACTTTTGTTGTTGACTTTATCTCTGCCAGCACACGTGTTGGCTGGGAAGTCAGGCTCTAGGGTGGAGCAAAAGTTTACTTTGTTGACAGTTTAATGCTTGGAGGGACTTGGGCTTTGGTGAGCTCTCTCCCTTGAGACTTTTTCCCTTTCTGTAATCCTTTGCATAAACATTGCTTTGAAAACAGTTTATGAAGTATCAACAAAAGCATGTGAAGCTGTTGGTCAACAGTCATTAGGAATAACATTTACTCGTGGTCAGGTTTCAGAGCCCACATTTACTTTTTGGTGGGTTTTACTGTGTGATATAAATTTTTTGTAAATTGATACGCACAGGTTGGAGTTCTCTGCTTGATTTCTGTGGCAGATTACAGATCATCATGATAGAAATGCCAAATTAACCTGGGGAGTGTTTTCTTCCTTTTCTAAACAGCAGTATCTACTAGTTGAAAGGATTTAAGGATAGAAAGGTAACCATGCATTTTAGAAAGTTGGACAATCAAGGGCAAGGGCAATCATATTTTTGGTTTAGGCAAGAAAAGAACACCTTACAGGCAAACCTCCTTGAGTTATAGTGAAGTGGTATAATCCACTGGGATGGCTCTTCAGACCAAGCTGGTGTGCATCTCCCTTAGTTCTGTTTCAGATTGGTAGCTTGAAATGGACTGTGGTCAAAGTATGTACCCTATAGAAACTGGCTGGTGCTACCAATCCAGGCATTTCTCCTGGAGGGCCTGCTGGAGAGTTTTTATCATTGCATGACTAGGTAGATGGGCAGACTAACTCTTAATTTATTTGTCAGAGTGTAAGAAGTTGTATTAGTTCAGAAATAAAGATGTGGCAGAATTGAAGACCTTAGTCTTAGAAAGTAATAAGAGTTTGATTCCATGATATTTCTAAGTCAAGAAATAGACTCTCAATTTAAACTGAGCTCTTCTGTCTTAGGAAAAACATATTATATGAGAAATGAAGAAAAACATAGAGAACTGATGAAAAACTGTACCAGTAAGTAATTTCCATCTTAATCATTCTGTTTTTTTGCATTTATTGACATGGTCCATTGTATTAACTTACATATTTGCAATATTTATTGGGTATCTCTTGTATGCTATGTTTTTTCATAAAGAAAAACATAGTTTTACTTGCCTTCATGGAGCTTAAATCTTGGCAAAAAAGATACAAAACAATCACAGTTATAGTTGAATTTATAATTAAAAACTGTAGAAAATTTTACAAAGAGTATGGATTATCAAAATTACATATAAACCAGGTGTAGTGGTGCATGCCTACAATCATACTATTCAGAAGGCTGGAACAGGAGGATTTCTATGAGTTCAAGGCCAGGCAGGGATACATAAGTGAGTTTAAGGCAAGCCTGTTTATATAGGAAGACCTTGTCTCAAAAGCAAAAGGTATGTACAAAACCAGTTGCCTACCCTGCAGAGGTGGATTTCTAAAAGGAAGTGTGGATTGGGCCAAAACCTGAGAGGCTATTATTATTTATTAGACATGGAAGTCAGTGATGGAAGGGGTTTAAAGTAGAGAACAAATGTGCAGTTTCTCTGTGGTTAGAAGAAATATACATTTTCAAGAAACTTAAAGAACAGAGGGCAAGAGTACAGTAATAGTGATATGCAACAAGAGATGGCCATGCATTTATATTAGGATAAACATTAATTGATGTTTAACTGCTCAATAGATTTAAATATTTTTGTTATTACTTTAGCTGCAAAATGAAGAAGAAGAGAAAGGATCAGGCTATAAACCAGAGGCTATTAGTGCTTTCTTAGGTGAGAAACAATGGACTGGGTTATGAGCAGTGGTGTTAAGTGGAGACTCATGAGATATTTGGTAAAAGGCAAAAGATTTGTACAATCTGAAGAGAAGCCAGAGTAAACTTAAGAGATATTTGGGATAAAAACCAAAAAACTAGGAGAGACCTAGTAGTAGATTAATTATAGGGGTAACAAAAGAGGGGTATTTGTCAAAGATAATGCCAAGATTTTGGCTCCAGAAGTTGAATTGATACTTGTTCCATTTACTAAAATTAAGAACCAAAACTGGGATAGAAGCCATGAGTTTTGCTTTGGATCATGCTTCATCTCAGTAACTGAGAGATCTAAAAGTATTTTTGAATGCATAGATCTGGAGCCATGCAGCTAGGACCTGCCCACTTTTAGGTGGCAACTGAAGCCAGCCATAAAGAGGTATTCTAAGAGATGACTAAGGCCACGCCCGCCCAGCCCCAGAGACCAGCCTGAGACAGCGAGACCCACGCCAGCAGCCTACTCAATCCTGCCCACACCGCCCAGCCAGAGACCGGCCTGAGACCGGCTTCCTGGATCCCGCACCAAGCTCTCCCAGCAAGAGCGAATTTGCATGACTCACCCGGCTTCCCAGATCAGTGAGAGTGTGGTGAGTCTGACGGAGAGTCATTGGCTTCTTCCCACACGCGCTGCACGGATCCCTGCCCCCAACATCTCCAAGCAAGTGATTGGCCTGAAACCTCAGGACCCACTCACCAACACCTCCCTGGATCCCCTGACCTAAAGCTCACTGACTGAGTGGGAATTTCCCCGATTCTCTGGGCATCAAAGTTCAGTGAGTGTAGAACTCCAGGCCCGCCGTGCCCGAGAGACATTTCCTAGGGATTACCTGCCCCCCACATCCCCGTGGCCTGGTGACAGCTCTAGGCACACTGTGCCAGAGAAACATTTCCAGGTGATTACCGGTCCCACCCCACAGCCCCAGACCCAGTGCAGATTGGCCTGGAGTGAGAACTCCAAGCCTGCCACACCGGAGGGACATTTCTCAGCAATCCTCTGTCCTACGCCATGGACTGAAACCGAGCACAACCTGGCCTGTGAGTGAGGGCTCCAGGCCCACTGCACCAGAGGGACCTTTCCCAGCCTTCCCGGGTTACAGCCTATAGACCCAGACCCAGCACAGACTGGCCAACCCAGTACAGCCTACTCAGTGAATAAGATCATCTACTATCTTTTTGTGAGCCCAGAAGACCCACCAAAGCCCAGGCCTGCCCACCTGGGGAACAACCTGCCTGACACAGGAGGGCTGACCGTGGGAACCAACAGAGGGAACCAAGGAGCTTCAGCAGAAAAGGAACTGAACACAACAGCTAGACCCAGGATAGGCATACCTGGAAAATCTCAAACTTAATAGACTGGCACCCGAATCTCATAACAACATTTCCAGGTGATTACCGGTCCCACCCCACAGCCCCAGCCCCAATGCAGGTCAGCCTGGAGTGAGAAGTCCAGACCTGCCACGCCAGAGGGACATTTCTCAGCAATCCTCGGTCCCATGCGAAGCCTGGCTTGTGAGTGAGGGCTCCAGGCCCACTGCACCAGAGGGACCTTTCCCAGCCTTCTCAGGTTACGGCCTGTAGGACCCAGGACCCGGACCCAGGACAGGCTGGCTGACCCAGTACAGCCTGCTCAGTGAATAAGATCATCCACTATCCTTTTGTGAGCCCAGAAGACCCACCAAAGCCCAGGCTCGCCCACCTGAGGAACGACCTGCCTGACACAGGAGGGCTGACCCTGAGCTGCAGCAAAAAAGGAACTGAACACAACAGCTAGATCCAGGATAGGCGTACCTGGAAAATCTCAAACTTAATAGACTGGCACCCGAATCTCATAACAAGCTAAGGTTATAGCTTCACCAAAGCTCTACACCAAAGGTCAAAGGTCAGTGCTATACAAAATGAGAAAGAGAAGGGGAAAAATGCAATCCCAGACCTCGAGTCCATCAGGAAGGACAGAGGACACTAGCTCAGCTGCAATGAATGTTCTAACAGATACAGCAGCAAAGGAACAACAGCAGAAAGCTATAGAGGAAATAAAATGAGAAGTAATTCCCCAAATTAAAAAAGAAATATTTGAATACATAGTATCTGAAATAAAGAATGAATTCCAGAAACATTGGGTGGAAAAACTATGCTCACCCAGAACAAGTGCAGAGAGCACTATTCCAACTGATATACATGAATTAACAGCATCTGAAGCAAAGAAACAACAGCAGAAAGATCATGAGGAACTCAAAGCAGAAATAAGTTCTGAAATTCAAAAAGAACTTTTTGAAGTCATACGATCTGAAATACAGAAACAAGCCCAGAAATATACAGAGGAAACCCAACTTGGAAGAAACACAGCAGAAAAAGAATTAATAACTACCTCTAAAGAAGACATGGATAAAAAAATTGAGGAGATCAGAAATATGATGGATTCCTTGAATGAGCAATACAGAAAAGAAATAGAACACATGAAACACAGTCAAAGAGATATAGAAGAACTAAAAATAGCAATCACGAGTCTACAAAACCATCTGAGT